>JAPMOQ010061498.1:2033125-2068835 GCA_026543055.1 Argiope trifasciata | reverse complement strand
TTTTTTAATTTACATACCATCATTTTGGAAAAAGAGCAAAACTGTCTGGAAAACGTTTTACTATAATCAGAGAATGTATTTTGTTTAACTATAAATTACTCAGACGCTCGATGTAGTTTATGGTTGTTGTTAGACGCAGCGGGGGGTCATTTTTAACTTTAACTTGATTTTCTGGAACGTTTCTGTACTATTAAAAGCATCAAAACTAGAACTAGCTACTCTCCAAACTGATTTTACGACTCCGTTGAAATAGTTTATTTTGAGAAAAGTGCACCAGCTGTTCATTAAGTTTAGTTCAGTGCTTTTATAATGATTGTAGCACTGAGAATTTCATTAATCTGTTTTGAAATTAAATCCAAATAATTGAATATTTCCTAAATGATATATAATTAGTATTTTAACTAAATTGTATTTTAAATCTATTTTATTATTACACTCATACTCTATTACTCTCATTTTGAATTGAATTTTTTCCCCCGTTATAATGTTTTCATTGGAAGTAAAATTTCAGCAATAATGAACTTATTATCTTCAAATATCGAGTATAAATACATAAATAGCAGGTCATTAAGCACTTATTAGTAAACCAAATATTTCTAAATCCCCTTAGAAATGGTGTGAACAAAATAGCGATTCAAAAAGGAAAAAAAAAACTTGTTTAAATTCATTAACGATACAAAAGTAAACCTCCTCGATAATTTATTAATAGAATAAAAATCTGATCAGATCTGAAAAATTTTAGACAGAAAATTTGAGAATTTCTTTCAGGTTGATATTTTTGTTTGTACCCAATCATCTAAGAGAATTATTCGATACCCGGAATCAGTTGTGGCGATGCCTATTTGACGGGAATTCAACGTTACATTAGTATCATTCCACTGCAAGCATTTTTATATTTAAGATAATTTGTATGAATATAAAAGAGGTTCAGTGTTTCAGAAAATCAAATCAAACCTCATGCTCTCCGAGAATCTACGTGAATTCTGAAATGTGTAGAACATGCCCATATAGATATTTATATAGAGCAAAATCAATCACTACTATTTAGTTTCACTGACTGAAACATAAATTTTTTTAAATAAAAAAATTTTAAGACTAAAAAGAGCAATTAAAATTATTCATGAACCGTTTCCTACTCCAAATTTCATATGAGCGATGTTTTATGACGTGATAATTGTGAAAGGAAGTACAGTAAGTAATTAAGAGGAGCGTGTAAAAAGTTCGCTAACTTGAAGCTCCTATTAAGATTTACCATTAATTCCGTCTTCAGAACGTTTTACGTTTTCTTCTTCAAATCTTCAATTACAAAGCTTTCCTAGCTAGAATCTGACAAACAAATCATAAAATGCTCATTCGGCAAAAAATATTTATTAGACTGCCTATAAACTTGAGTCACATATTTTAAGATCTGAATGCAGGTATATGTATAGCGCATTCAAAAACGCAAATATTTTAATTTATGATTGCTTTTAATTTCTAAAGTATGAAATAAAGATAAATATTATTGATATTACAACATGGATACCCACTTGATGGATATCGCCAAAAACTGTAAGCTGTCAAACTAAATCGTAAGTTAAATTGGTCTAACGAGTCTCTATCAGTCAGATCAGATAATCAAAAGACTGCGGGCTAATCTAATAAACAGGTGAGTAAATATCGTTTACACCACTTTCGCTCTAGAAATAATCACACCATAAAAGACAGGTTACGTTAAAAAAAAATAGGATAGTCAAAATAATTACCCATAAAAATAGGGTTATTGTTTCATCTAAAAAAACTCGAAGTTGTAACGATAACCCTATTCCTCTTTAAAAATCTTGAAATTTTATCTCTACATTGAGTATTCGCTATAATACAATGTTTTAAAAATCAAAGCCTTCTCGACCTGCGAGGACTTAAAATATTTTCAATGTGTCTTTAAATAGTATAAAAGTAACCCAGACGGATATCCATTAGAGGGATATCGCCAAGAAAATGGCCCACTGCTGGTTACTAACCTCAGACCGTATTGTGATATCGATCGATATCATTAAATTACCCTGCGGCAATGAAATATCCTTTCGCAAGCTATTATCGGAGAAGGGAAATCCAAGGCTGTGGTGAGGGTGGATGCTTCTAACATCCCTCAAATCTCTGGCGATTTCCTTTGTATTCGTCAGCCTTTCCTGCAAGTCGACAACACGCACAGGTGCTTAAATGCTCCCCCGAGAAAGCAAAGACTGGACTTTCAGAACGGTGTCATTTATTCCCTTGTTTTTAGTACCCCTAAGGGAAAATGTACCATTGCATTTCCTTCTGTTTCTCTTCATTACTGTACACTGAAGGTTACGATGAATGGGATGAATTAATCAAATTTTATTCTTTTTCAAAAGTTTCGGTATAATAATGGGATTTGCTATTATAATTGATTTTAAATTGTTTCCTTGGCAGTAGTTCTGAAGATTTTTAGGGGTTTGTTTTTCTTTATTTACTACAAATGAGAAGTCGGTTCATTTATGTAAAAGTTAAAGTTATCGATATTGATTTGATTTAATTTTTGTCTTAGTAATTTCATTTAAATGCTTCATTACTAATTCATTTAATTTCATCATAGTAATTTCATCGTAGTTATTTCATTTAATTTCATCATAGAAATTTTTTCTTTACTGTCTTAATTAAAATTTTATAGACTACGTATTTTAGCTTGAAAAGGAAAAATATTTCATCAGACCAAATGGCGATAGCCTTTTTTTTTTCATTCGATATTTCCTATGAATTTACATTTTCTACCAACTGCCTTCAAAATTTTAGGACTTTCTCTTAGTTTCCTGAAATTTCCTATTTATTTTGTAGATCTTCCTTATTTTGATTAAATAGAAACACAATCATAAATAATAAGACCATAAGTGGAATATGCCTCAGAAATATTAAAATGTTAATGAAGCATTCAACCATATTTAGATTTTCAGCTGCGTTCATTTATAAAAATAAAATAAATCTCGAACATTTAAGTAATGATTTAAAAAGTTCATTAAGAGTTAAAATAATAAAATTTTCGCGAGTATAAAAAAACCAAATGTTTGAATTAAAAAATTAACAGACCACTTTTAATAATGTACTATAAAGGAGAAAATTTGCATTTTGTTTTATTTTTTAATCTTTAATTTATAATAACAAATTAAAGCAAAACTATATAACAATAATAATAAACTAATAAATTAAGAACCTTATTATGAATATTATGCAATACCGAATCAAATTTTTCTCAAATTGAGTTGTCCCCGCTGTTACGAAATCAAAACATAATTACATTAATCTATTAATTTGCAAATGGGTCAGAAAACATTGCTCATTGTCCCCAATACTGTACTAAATTTCAAGACACCCATATATTAAAAATTGAATAAAATTTTAATCATGAAATTCTATCATAACAAACAGAAAAAATAAGTGTGTAAAAAGACTTTTTTCTATAAAATATAATTTCTTCTTATTTCATTTACTTTCGATTAATATGTTTATATTCTTCAACAGAAAGCTCTATTTTAATACTTTTTTCTCTATATACATTGCTGCCTCTACATTACTTGAAATGAATAAAAATATAAAGGGAAAAACATTGATTCATCAATGCGATTTTATGTATATTCAAAAATATCTCATAATACTCGCATTTTTTTTTAAATTTTCACTTTAATAAAATGTATTACAATTATTTATCATTTAAACTTAGCTTTTTTCTTGCAAGAAAAATTCTACATAGTCTTCCTATAATTTTCTTTCGCAAGTTTAGAATAGGAAAGAAAATTCATCACTTTAACTAAATTTTAAGCCTAATATAATTAAATTCACTTTTCATCTAGCGTGTCTTTCAGCTGTAAAAATACTTTTGTAATCAAATATAGAAAGTTAAAAGAATTCGAGGAAATATGGCAAATTTGCCTTAAACTAAACTTTTGCCTTACGGTAATAAAACTTAATGAAATGAACTGAAAGGAAATTAAACTTCCTAATTTAATAAAACTTAAAACTTAACTAAAAAAAAACATTTCAGAAAAATACAATATTTTACCTAAATAGTATCCTTTTGAATTTAAACCATACATCCCAACAAAATCAATTCCATATTTCACAACACATGTTAGCTATTCATGAAAGCTCTAAGCCAATACATCAAAAACAACTCGGAATTCACGCCTTCCACGTCTAAGCATACAAATATAAAGCTTTTCCTACTATCCATCATCCCAGTGCACTCTACTCCCTCAACCCCCAAGATCCCGATTTAGATCTCCTATTTACTATTCTCAAGTTTCGTTTCGCAGAAATTGATTTGAGTTCAATTTATTCTGGCGACCGTGGGGGTGTATTTCAAAGCCCAACCCTGGAGCGTAAATCCTGATTGTGACAAGCATGGGTGGGAGAGTCGAACCCCGAGAGACAAATATGCACCACATAGACTCATCCCTGTCTTCGTGCCCAGCACACGCTCTAGATTGATCGATAGAGGCGGCCTTACTTGTGATCTGTCCACCTGGAAAGCAGACTGAACACTCAACACGCCACTTCACTTAAAGGTAGTGGCCAGCCGACTTTCTGTGAACAGAAGTTTTTATGTCTCTTAATTGAGTAAAAGCTGCGTAACCGCTACCACAAATTAAAACCCATGCCCATTTTGAGTTAGTATCTAATTATGTGTCGCAAATATCATCCCTGGAGGGAGACAGGAAGGGTAATTTTCTACGGTTGGTGTCGTGGCAGAAGTAACAGCTTTGTTAGAGAGATGATTTGAGGAGGTAACTCTTGAAGCGGATGATGCGGTTGTCAATTTGCGGGGTGAAATGTGGCTTGGTGGTAAAGAAAGAGAATAAGTGGGTGAGAAGTGGGCTTAGAAGGATTTTTAAGAGTGTTAGAAAGCATGAAGGTGAATTAATTCGTCAACAACGCCTTCTGTTTACTAAATTGGTATCTTAAATTGGAAAACACTCTTTAATTATTAGGTACAACGTCAATATATTTAAAACTTGATTTAACGAATAAATAAATTTTACTCATTGGAAGTTTGAAAGCTTTTCTATAATGAGAGATGATACTTAAATTTATTTTTAAAACATGAATTAGATTTTAATTGGCTTAGTAAAACTTTTACAAACATCAATTCATTGCCTCCACGTACTCTTTTGTTACATAATTACAGAAATATTATCAATTTTTACAGTAACGGTTCAAATTTATTCATTAAATGATTTTTTATTAGTTGCTTTAAGCGATAAAATTCGCTTTCAATACCAAAAAAAGAATCTTACAAATGTTTAAAAAAATATCTAATCGTTCTCTCAAATAAAAAAAATAATTAACTTTTAAGTTCAATGTTAATATTTTTAAAACTTCATTTAAGGAGTAAAAAAATTATTGGAAGTTTGAAAGCTTTTTATATCTAAAAAAAAAGATAATACTCACATTTATTTTTAAAAACATTAATTAGATTTTAATTGTTTAGTAAAACATTTACAAATATCTCTCCATTGCATTAGCCTATCTTCAGGTTTTTTTTTTATTTTTTTATTTTTAGAAACGCTATATCTATTTTTACTGAAAGGGTCAAGTTGACTTATTAAATGATTTTATTTTTAGTAGTTTCAAACTGATAAATTTTGCATTTAATACAAAAAAAAATCTTCTAAATATATGAAAAAATAACTCATTGTTCTCACAAATCAAAAAACATTTTAATTAATTTTAGGTACAATGTAATAGATTTAAAAATGCATTTAAGGAGTAAATAAATCTGACTCTTTGGAAGTTTGCAAGCTTTCATATATGTATGTAAAAAGAGATAATATTTAAAGTTATCTTTAAAAACAAAAGTTAGATTTTAATTGTTTAGTAAAATATTTGCAAATATCAATACTTCCGTTTCAATACTTAGTTTCGTATTTTCAAAAATGTTATATCTATGTTTACTGTAATGGGCCAAACTGATTCATTAAATAATTTTATTAATAATTGTTTAAAACTGATAAAATCTACGACTAATACAAAAAAAGGTTTTACGAGTATCTGAAAAAACAATAAATGCGGAATCTTTGATATTAAATCCTATCGACTTATTAGATTAGCCACATTCAAAATTAAGCTGCCAATTGAGCATTATTAGATTACTGTTTCAAGATATAAGATTAAATTCAATAAAAACCCATATAGGGAATATATTTCTAAAATAGTTTATATGGGAAAGATGCTTTCTATAATGCGTTTTCATGATGAATTATAGAGTTAAATTAAACTTTTTTTTTCAAAACTCGCAATTTGATATGGGAATCAAGTTGGCTCTTTTTAGTAAAAACAGATAATCGATAGTCGTAAATCTAGTATTAAGGCACAATAACTACTTTTAAAAAATTTTTATCTTCCCTCTTTCAAAATAGTTTCTTCCCTAAAAGTCATAAAGTATGTTAGACTCTTTTTAAAAGGACTTAAGGGCAAGATTGCAGTCCGTTTAATTAAAAACTAAAGTAAATGAAATCGGTTTTTAAAGTGGGCATAAAAATAAATTAGGATAATAAAAACAGTCAAAATGATTTGCTTTAGTGTATTTGAAACAGTTTGAATACATTTAATAAGTGAGTATTTCCATTTTGACAATTCGAAATTTTAAAAAAAAACACATTTCAATGTAAAATAAAAAGATGGCGATTAATAAAATTATTTCAGTAAACTGCAATAATATTTAAATTTTAAAAAAATTAAGTATATTTTTTTTTCTTTTGGACCTTTTTTCATTAGTTATTATTTACTTTCAACTATTATTACTTTGATTGATAATGACTTTGAATGATCAATTTTCTCATCAATAGTGGTACTACCGAAATACTTGCATTTAAAAATATTAATCATTAATTGTTCAAAATTGGTGTGTTTATATGTTTTTATGCAAATTAGTTGTTTTACGTTCAAAATAATGGCAAACGATATTTACTCACATTCTGATATGCAAGAGTTTTGAAATTTCGCACGTTTATGTTTTTAGTGACAATACGCTGTTTTAAAAGTTCCGGATTTTAATTATCGCTGAATCAATTACTTTAATTGAAATTCTTCCTATGAGTGGTGCACTATTTTAAACGCTTAGGATTTTAATTTCATTTAATTAATTGCTTTAATTGAATTTTTTATGAGTAGTACTATCTTAGAAATTTTTTGAAAACTTTATTTTCCAGATTCAGCAATATTTATATGTAAAAATACTATAGAAGAATATTACTTAATATTATCACAAGCATATAAGCATGAAAACTTTAAAAAGAATCCCTTTTTTTAAAATCTGTAAAGCACTAATAAAAATTTGTTTTTAACACTTCTTTTAATAAAATAAAGATCTAATTTACTTTGAGGTTAGTTTATCGTAAATATTGACATACAGTTTAATTGGGCCTCCAACTGTCTTTATATATCTGAATTCAAAAGACCGCGGTGGCCTGGTGGTAAGGTCTCGGCTTTGGAACCGAAGGGTTGCAGGTTCGAGGCCCGATTCCACAGAAGAACAGCTGTGTAAGTGGGTCTAGTGCACTTTAAATCCATCGGGGCCAAACATCCTACTACTGGTGTGGTATAGAAGTTTGGAGATGAGGTGCCAGCTCTGGTGTCGTCCTCGTAATCTAATCATGGTTCAAAATTACGAGGGTCGTCCCAAAATAACCCTAGTGTTGCTTTAAAACGGGATTTTAGTATAACTAAACTAAACTCTGATTTACACCTAACCAAAAAGTCTTCTTACATATATAAATAAACTAACATGTTTTGAATAAGTTAAATTCGTTTCAACTTTCCAAGAAATAGCATAGAAATAAGAAACATTAGATTTATTTCCCCTATAAAATTCTTTGAATAGCGGAGAGTCCTTTTTATGAAGCAAATTCCTTTTCCACAATTCTTTCAAATCCGGAATACGTGATAAGCCATTCGTCTCACAGATTACATTACTCTGCATTGAATTGGATACAGAATGTGGCAAAATTATATGGTAATAACTTTAACGCATAGAAGCAAGGTTTGTCGCTCCTTATTTTCCCTTATGCGAAGTACTGAAAACATTGCAGTAATGAGAAAAAATAAATAACTGGCAACGGGGTTTTGATAAATTTCTTCAATTTTGACTCCCGTGCGTCAAAAGAAATTGTTTTCAATTTTATACTTGTATACCTGTCGGTGAACTTATGTTATAGATATAAACTCATCTATCTAGATGGATGAAATATGGTATATAATCCATTAAAGAAAAGTATGTTATAGTAAATACAGTAAACAATATACTGTATAAAAACACGATAAATCAAAAACGCCACGAACACAATTCGTTATATGGGTTTATCTTGAAAATTATAGATTTTTGCGAAACTTTGGACTAAATCTGTCATCGGTTTGGCTATCTGTAACACAACGTTATATAGACCAAGCAGCAAAATTAATCTGAGATATTGTATATCTGTAAAAAATCTACTACAAATTGATTAAAGATAAGAATGATTGTCCTCAAGACGTATATTTGATTCACTTTACTTCAAAACACGACGGAGCTTAATGCAACATATGACAAACGGTTTAGTCTATAAAATAATGTTTAAATTTATAAAATTCATTTTAAACTTAATAATCTTAAGTATTTCATTTAAATAAATTACTTATTTAATAATATTCTTAAAATAAAAATGATTACGAAATAAGTTTCTTTATATATACAATTGCATCATAGGTCGTGGAAAATAGAGCATTGTGAAAATCATATTAACTTGTATATTTGAATTAAAATGTAAATTTTTGCTTCATTTTATCCTTATTGAGAATAAATGTATAAATGTGGCTTTTGAATATATCTCTTCTATTTGATTAGTGATGAGGGTATTTTATAATTTCAACTAAAAAATGTATGCATTGTAATGCCAGAGTTTACGAAATCTCTTTTTGAGAAAAACCTTCCAAGAAAAACTGATTTTTGAAGTTCAAATCGAAGTTTATCATAAACTTTAATGAAAAACAAAGAATTTTCAGCAATTTATTATACGGAAAAAGACTATTTATTCTTAATGAATAAATTGAAAATGATAACCAAAATTTTACATGTTGAATGAATGGAAAACTGCTGTTGTAAATTCCAATCTATATTTCCTAATATTTTTTTAATACTCCACAAAATATTTTTCACCTCTTTACTAAAATCTGCTTTAAATATCATACTAAGCATAAAATGAAGCCATGAAGTACCTTAGCTCAGAACCAGACAGAAAAAAAAGAAACTAGAAAACAAACGAGAAACAGACTTGTAAAAAATAAGAAAGAATAAATAAATTATTTGTGCCGTTTTTAGAGACACCACACCCAAGACAAAATTTATGAGTTCCCATAAAATACGTTGAGAGATTTATTTTATAAAGACCAGACACAAATTTTACTTCAACGGGGGAGATTCTTTTACTTCTGAGACAACTTTTAATATTTTTCAGTGTTTGACACATTTTCTGTTTTAGTTCTAAATATTATAAGGAAAAATTTTAATACCATCGTGATGTCTTTCCTATAAAAGTACATAGGTATATCCCATCTAAACTTTATAATGTACTTTTATTGTTAAGAATTTATGTATAAGCATGATTAGACAAAATGTTTAGACTCTCGAATCTCGAAAAGTAAGTTAGGAATCGATGGTTTTCAGGTTCGAGACTCGATTAAATAAAGGAATCGTTGTATAACCGGACCACGTGAGTGTGAAATCCGTCGGGGACAATCTTCCGCACGCTTGTGTGGTGTGAAAGTTTGCAGGGGGAGTGTGGTCCTCGTCACCTGACCTCGGTTCAAATTTACGAGGTCCGTCTCAAAATAGCTCTAGTGTTTTTTTATAATGGTACGTTAACGTAACTAAATTAAACTGGTATCTCAAAAACGATATAACTAACCATTAAAATGTAATACCCTTCGAAAAATTGTATATATTGAAAATGTATATTGTATATAACTCTTAATATTTGTCCTTCTATGGGCCGTAATGCAAATGTGAATCATATTCCCTTTTTTGCCAATAAGCTATTTTCGCATAATCATGGCGATTACGTGGAATTGCGTTTTTAGTGATCTCACTTCCTACAGCAGTATGCTAACAAAAGTAACTTCTATAAATATGAAACTGTTTTTATCTGAGGGGTAGGTGGTGCTATCAACATAACATTTCAGTTTGACACGCTTGAACTGACAAGTTTGGCATAAACTAAGTAGCTCCAGTGGAGCATCTACGCTAGAATAATCTTGAATCCGTTATCCAAGGATAACGAAGACTTGTGGAGTTGTGCTTTCAGTAATCCAATTTCCTACAGTAGTATTTTTCTGTTGGTAAAGTCTTAACTTCGTTATCTTGGATAGTGGATTTCGATTCTAACAATGTTCCAATTCAGTTGCTTGGTTCTTGTTAAAACCATCTATCCAAGCATAGAAAACGCAAATGTTAAAAGAGACCTATTAAACAAGGCTTAATTTTATGTTTTTACCAAAAACACTTTTAAATTTATGGAACCATATGTTTCTTTTTTTAACATAGTACGAAAAAAAATTAAACTTAAAAACCTGATTTTAAAAATTTAGATGATATTTTATTTAAATTTTTATGATATTTATACATTTAAAACATTTATAATGTTTATAGGAAAGTATAATTTTGTCGTCGTAAAAGAAATTTGCAATGTTCTCTGAATACGAATAATCTTAATATTTAGAAGCTTTAAGGGATGAAATATGGATATTTTATACCCAAGATTAGCTCTACATCTTGTTATCTGCATACCGTATTACATCTCATTAATAAATATTTAAAAAGAGGAAGCACATCCAACTTATCCCAAATTTTGTAAAATTATGCATTAGAAATGTACATAATTGATGATTGATTTTTAATATGAAAATTCGTACAATTCCTACACATTAGAGAATTACACCCTTCAATAAAGATAACTGAATATCTTACAAATTTTAAATTAAGGGAGCTAAGAAAAAACAAATAGTATAAAACTGGAAATCACTTATTAAAAAATGTTATGTCCCTTCTAAAAATAGAGAAATATCATTATTAAGGAAGTGCTAACTTTTTGTTTTCTTATATTGAAATCTGCTTTTAACTTTCATTAGTTTAAAGACATTTACACTGAATTCATTTAAATTTTGAAACACGATTCGATGTTTTGAGTTATCTCAAATAAAGGATTTTAACCTTTCTTTTTCTTGCCACCTGCTTGCATTTAAATGCACAGTTTCAAGGTCATTCTTTTATCACTTGGTTAGAAGAAATTGAATAAACTAACAAAACCTGTCCATCGAATGTAGGCAGGTTCGCTTTATTGGCGCAAGAGACATTCTTGGCCATGCTGCGCCAAATGTAACGAATGTAGCCAGATTCAAATCTCCAACTTAATATTTGGTCTTTTAAATTTATTCTTTTTTTTTCCTTGTTCTTGCAGAAGACTTGTAATAAATTATCAGTCTGATAGAGTGTTTAATGTTCCTCAACAGCATAAAATTTATTTTCTCAAACTGTTTATATTCCTTGCATGAATCAAAGAAAATTTCATGAACATCTTTAAAGAAATAAGTCTAGGGGTTTCTTTAATACTTACGAGCTGTTATTCCTTTGAATTTTTTTTAAATCCTTATTCTGCTTTATCTTATATGGTTTTGGTGATAAGTTCAAACTTTATCACAGCTTAAGAGTTTGATAACACGTTGTAAATTTTTATTATTTCTTTTGTATTTAAATTGTTTTAAATGAAAGGAAGTAAATTATCTTCATCAATTTTTTTTACTTTTTTAACCTTTTTTTTTTTTTTTGGTTAGTTGAAATAAAATTTAGTAGAAATTAATTGATTGAAAAAAACTAAGAAAATAGTCCAGTTACCTTAACTGGACCTAATACTTCACGGTAAGAGATATTCCATGAAAATTTGAATTTAAAAATCAAAGTTAATAGTGCAAGTTCTTTCAAAATGTCAAAAAAAATAAAAAGAACAAATAATCATCTATTTCCGTTTCTCAGTATTATCTTCATATATCTTATACATATTATTGCAAATAATTGATTTTATATCTTTAATACAGCTTCAATACAATTTTTATTAAAAAATGTGAATATTTGATTTAAAAAAAAGGGAATATTTATTTACTACCTATTTTTATATTTACTTTTTTATTATACTTCACACATCTGGAGACGTTTAATGAGTTATTAAATCTAAATATATTTAATAGCACAATTTTTTCTTCTTTTTTTATCTTGAAATATCAGGAAATATGTTCATTTTACTCTTATGACATTTTAGATTATAAATTGAATATAGATGAATAACTGAAAGTATTAATATAGAAATGTAATTATCTAACAACAAATAAAATAAGCAAATAACCCTTTGATAAAAATAAGAATTTTTTTTTAGCTCGAGATTACGTTAAACAAAAAAAAAAGTCTGGATAACTCCCTAATTTTTCTGGGAACAAAGCATTTGTTTCAAAACTGTTGCTAACGCCTGAATACCGATTGCCATTGAAACGGTTAAGTTATTACCTTAAATCGCCATGGCAACCCATAATTAAGAATTTCACCTAACAGCATCAAATTTTCATTGATTTTTCCATTATTCCTAACGCGCAACATTCGTTTGTATTGGTTCCTCCGTCTGAGTGGCGCGGAAAAGTCAGGCAACATTCATTAGTATTGGCTCCTGCGGTTGACTTACACCGCCTGAAGCAGATGCTGATTCGCACCGAAATTCCATTTCACCTTACATTACGTTCGTGACTGTTGTGGGTGCAAATGTTGCGGTCGATCCATTTTTGACGCACCCTTTTCCTGTGCTGAATGTGATGAGCCTGTTATACTGAGTGTCGGCAGGAAAGAAGGGAGGGTGGATCGGAACAGGATGACGTACCTGCCATTTTTAAGGCATGGTGTTATATGAGTAGCTACGTGCTATGCAGCGCTTAGGTACAAGGATCGTTTGACATCGCAGAATGTATTCAGAGAGAAGGACAAGGCGGGTTGTAATGTTCAGGATGCTGTAATCCATTTCATTTTTCTTTACTTTTTGGAGAGCTGCCGAGGGAAATGTAATACCATCCGATTATCCTTCAATCCTTTTTACTTTTAGTCACATAGGATTTATTGAAGCGTGGGAATCTAAAACCATGAGAGTGAAGGCCTCCAAAGGCGATGTTTGGAAAATCGCATTTGTTGGAAGCTAAGTATACGTCCTTTGGTTCGTCGGAATTCAGAATTTCCTTTAAAGATTATCTAAACACCTACGCATTTAACATGCGAGCTTAAAGTATTACATGTTTTATCAGGCAGATTGAAAAAATTGTACTTATACTTATTCCAAAAAAAAAGATAATTATATTTTATTATTTTTTTAGATCCGTTGAAAAAATATGTTGTACTAAAAAATAAACATGATTTATTTTATATAATGAAATATGTATTGAGCAGGCAGTAGTAATTTGAAAAATTTAATTGATGATTATAATAATAATAGTAATATTTTTATAAAAGATACTATATCAGCAATTTAACTAATATTTATCAATTATTAACCTGAATTAAATCTTTATATGCTCTTGAAAGGTCTTCATTGGCCTTGTGTAGTAGTTTCGGAATCGAAAGAATTTACAAAAAACGCGTGTAGTTAGATCCTAATCGCTGTGTTTTATGTTGCGGTTAGAAGATATCAATAACAATTTTCAAAATTTCTTTGGAATATCTATTCTAACTGATAGTTCTATCTTGTTCATATTTAAAGTTTTTGTTATATAATGAAGTTAAAAAGTTATATATTCTTTTCTCTTTTTTAAACGATATTGACTATTTTCTTGGTGAATTTATAAAATATCTTAATCATAACTGATAAACTTTTGCTAAATTTTAAAACAATCCAACTATTTTAAATTACAAATCAAATCTAAGAGAATTTCTGTGTTCAACATATAATTTTCAAATTTCTACCATAAAAAATGTTTAGCGACAATTTTTACAGTATTTTTTTAGTTTTCAAATTGTGTTTAGTTCGGAAACGAAATGTCAGGAAATAGTGAAACTGAAAGGGCTTATGACAAAACGCATACCAGTCCACCAATTTTTAAAAAAAATCTTGGTTAAAATTACAAACTGAGGGCAGATTATGAAGTACCACCTTAATCCGGTTCATACTACCATTCGTAGGACCGATAGCCCAATGCTATCAGTAAGCGTGATTGGACATCATTCACATAAATTTCTTGTAGTTCAGCCGCCTTTCACTAGTGTGGTGTAGAAGTTTGGAAAGAGATATGCCAGTTGAAATATGACCTTCATTTTGTGATCGCATATCATATTGCAGAGCGGCATCATCATCAAAAGGCAACATTAGTCTTTTAGTTTTTGAGCATTACTTTATTCTAATTCTATAGAAATACACGCCTTTATTCTGATTAACTAAACATAATCCAAGTTCTAGCATTTTATGTTTTAAAAATATCCTCCAACAATTAAATAATTATTCCGTTCGAGTAGAAAATGCATTTCCTTTGTCATTTCTTGAAATAACGCTTTACAAGTTGCGCACTTTAGCAACACAATATCCCTTGCCGCTTTTATTACTGTAAAACGGAATAACTCTTTCCTTCTGATACGTTTTTTTTTTTATGTTCACATACGAATTTTTTTTTTTTATTCATACGATTGTTTTCATTGGATTATTGCGTCAGAAAATTGAAAGTTTTCGTTATAGAAGCTATTTATTGCACTCAAATTCACAGTATTTTTATTTTATGGGTAAAGTATTTCTTGAAGTTAGTTTTCAATAATTCGTTTTAATAAAGACTGAGAGATATGCTTATAAAGAAATGAAATCTGAATATAAATATTTATTGCTAAAAATATTATGAACTTTCAAACATTAATGTGTCTGAATTATGTTCCAAAATGTAAACTTCTGCTTTATGATTTATTTCCTAAAATGTCAAGCATATTTTTGATATGCAAGATTTTCCAAAATTCATTCGAGATTATGATACTTCACAAGAGTTTGGTTACATTTCAAGATTCACTAAATTTCATATAATTTAGAACAACTTTAATACATATCAATCTAATTAATTTATATCATACTAGCCGCCTTTGGCGACCAGCTGGTTCGCCATGAGTAATGGGTTCTAAAATTTTCAATTAAATCACATATTTATTAGCCTTGAAGTAACTCCAGGCATTATTGGCCTGAAATTAATATTTTCTTTAAGATGATGGAATGAAAGTTCTAAAAGAACGCGTTTTCCTAATATTCTTTTATTTAATAAATCAGTCAGTTCTAATGATTGATTTAGAAGACTGATTGATGTAGCAACTTTTATTTCAAATATTAATAAAAATATTTTGTAAAATATGGCTCATAGAGCAAAGTATGAAGAAATCTAAAACTCATTATTCATAAATGCATTGTTTGATTCAAACTACATAAAATGTAATTATTAACTTCATTTAGATCAAAATAATAGTATTAAACAATATATATGCCTATTAATAATATTTTACAAATTGGCCATTGGAAAGGAATTTGAATGCATATCCTGTATAAATTCAATCCTGTATAAATAAAGATAATTTATTCAATTAATGATTTAAATACGATCATAGAATCCTTTGCCTTGCATTTTTTAAAGAAAATATCACATTTTATATTTATTTTATTTAATCCAGTCACGTGCTAAAAGTTGCCTTTCTTAACATTTAATTTGCGATGATAGTTTTTTTTAAATTTGAACTTCTGTCAAAATGATGGCAACACGATGATAAAATATAATTTTTTCCCTTTGACGTACTCTTGCAGATTTTATAGAAACCTTAGCTTTGCATCTATTTTTTTAGAAACTATCACATTTTATAATGAAAAAAATATTGAATTAATGATACAGATATTGCAAACGATAATAGAAATATGCCATTAAGTCGGGATTCCAATGCATATCCTGTCTAAATTCGATCAGGTTTACCGTAAAGAAGATTTATTGAATTAATTATTTAGATATTTCAAACGATCATAGAATCCTTTGCTTTGCATTTATTTTTTTAGAAACTATCACTTTTTATATTTATGTTATTTTATCCAGTCCTGTGCTAAAAGTTTATTTCTTTAGATTTGATTTGCGATGATAGTTTTTTTTTCGAACTTCCAGCACTCTTTTATTTTATCCAATCACGTGATAAAAACATGGTTAAAATATTTCTTTAAAAATTCGTTAAAAATAGCTTACATTATAAATTAAAAAACCTGATACCGTTAGAAAGCTAATTTTTTAATCTTTAAATTGATATAAAAATCATGTTTGTGCAATAATATTTTCGGAAGTTATAGCGGAAAAACGTCGAAATTTCGCTTAAATTTTAATTAATTCAAATTCTAATTAAAAATTCGAAAAAAGGGCTCCGAGGTGCACATTCCGAACCTCCAAGGTATACATGTACCAAATTTGGTAGCTGTAGGTCCAACGGTCTGGCCTGTAGAGTGCCAACACACACACACACGCACACACACACACACACACACACACACATTGAGCTTGATTATAAGTATAGATTATTTTTTTGTTTACGTACTTTTCTTTAGTTGTATGTATTTTAATAATTTCTCTTTTGAAAAAAAAATCCATAAACTAGTCAACATTTAAAGACTTTTTTATCTTAAGAATACAATTTTCTGTTGTGAACCTAATTTTTATCTTCGTACTCAGCTACAAAAAAATCCCATGCAATTCATATACATATATTTATATCAAAAATAAATTTCTTAATAATGCGAAGTTTGTTTAATACTCCCTTTTCGCATTATAACAAAATTCAGTTTTATTTTGTAAATAAACATACATTTGATAGCAGAATTTATTTTTTAAATGAAAATATGCTCATTTTTTAAAAGATAAAATATTACAAACCTGCAAACTCTTAAACTAAAGCATGGCAAACATCTCTTTAATTAGCACGCAAGATGTCACTCTCTTGCGTGCTATTATTTTGATCTTTTTTCAGATCTTTTAGCGTTTCTGCTCCTCCTAAATACCACTTTAGGACATATCTATATCAGAAACCCCCGAGTATGCTCAGAATGAGTAAATTGCGTGAGTGCCTTTAGTCGCACGCAAGTACTAGCTAAAAGAGTGACTATAAAGATATGTAAACCTATTCGTCTATTTGGGAATACATCCAGAAGCTGTAGAAATGGAAACATAGATCTCCGTAAAGCCCAGTAGTAGTCAAAGGCGTGTATGTCTATAGTCATATCATTTTGCAAATTATATGACGGGAAGTTGTAGATGTAAATACGCCTATGAATTAAACATAATGTGAATGTAAAGAAACTTGATTGAATTGATAGAATAATAAACATTCCTGTAATAATCCTAAATTATTCCTTTCTAAATTTCCTTTTTCCTGATGTAAAAAGAAATAGATTTTATATTATTAATCTATCCTTAAAGTTTTTAAACGATCGTTTGAAAAAATTAATAATGATAAAATTATACACAGAACCCACAATGATGTGGAAACATACCAGAAACTACAGATCAAAACCTTTATTTAAAATCATCAATTTGCCAAAATATATTATTTATGTTTCATATCCGAATTAACTTAAACATAATCCATAATGATGTGGGAATATAAGAGAAAGTAAAGATCAAAACCGCCATTCAAAATCCTCTATTTGCTAAAATGAATGATTTATGTTTCATATTGAATTAACTTTTGAGTCGCATAATTAGAATATCTTTAGTCAAACAAATTATTTTACTCTTTAATTTTTAAAGCTCTTTTTTTTACACGGTAAAAGAGGAAATATTTCTCAAGAACGAGGGAAGCAAGCTAAACAATCTTAGTTTCTCAGTCCTTGGTTAATTATTGTAGTGTAAAACAAAATAGACAACCCAACAAGAGGCATCAAATATAATATAAAATTAATTTCGTCAAAAAAAATTACACTATTATTAGTGTACTAAACAACATATATTTCTCCTTTTATACCTTTGCTTTTTTTCTTCTCAGCATGAATTATTTCTCAAATTCTCTTCTAGATGGCGCCACAGATATAGCATCAAACTTTAATCTAATTCATTATTACCTGCGAATTTTCATAAATAATCTTTTTAATCTTAATTATTTTTTATTTTTATCTTTATTTCATAATTTGATATCACGGATATTATAGAAACCAATCTTCTTCTCAAAATGACTACCAGGGGTTTCCATACATATGGAATTTTTTTTATTTAACCAAATTATTAATTAATATTTAAATTTCAAAAATACTAGAATAACATCATTGAAAACAAAATTTCAGAATTCTGTCACTTCAGAAAGCAAATGAGGAATGGATTATTCATTTCCATCTTTGATAATAATGAAATTTGTTAATGTAAATAAAAAAATGCTTAGTAAATCAAACAGAAATAATAAAAACAGATAAGATTAAGAATTACTAAATTCTCTTAATTAACATGCCGTTATGGAAATATAAGAAAATAAAAGAGCAGTAAGCATATAAAATGCATTTGAAATCACGCAAAGTGTTTGTGATCCAGACTGGTAATAAAGAATGGTTAAAACCTGGCTAGTTAAGGTTAAAAACTAACTATCACTATGGCAACCCAAGTCTCAACACCCATTCTTTCCATACATTTTAATACCCATTGGGATGAAGGTGTAAAGATTCTTAGATACTTTGAAACTAGATTACCAGTACTCTTCTAAAAATAGTAACATTAGTTAAAGAACTCGTGATGAGAAAGATCTGAGTGTCTCTTAGGTGACGGTTAGAGTTCATTTTGTTAAAAGGAAAGAATTCTATTTTTGGCCAAACTGAGACATTTCATGTTTATTTGTTTATTTTCTTGGTTTCAAATTTTACGGTAAGGAATCAGAAAAATACGTGTGCTGGAGGATTTATGGGTTCAATTAGAAAAATATGTATTCTTAAGAAACTTTTATCACAGTTTATCAATTGCCAAATTAAAAATATTTTATTCTTATAAGAATAGAAAAATAAATTTAAAGGAAACAACAAACAATAGTTTTATATTTTCAAACTCGAAATCCTACCTTTATTAAGAAATATATTTTAATACTTTCATTATTAGAGCAAAAAATTTAAAAAAATCAATTCCTACTTAGGTCAACATAGAAAAATTTTATTTTAGTTTTTTTTTATTAAATTATCAAAAAATTAATGATTTTCGTAAGAATTGAACTCGCATTCTCCAACTTCAGATGAAAAATATTGAAATCCTTATATTTTACCGATTATATCTACCTTTTGATTTCAATTGTCAATACAAACTGCTAAAACTCTATTTCAAGTTTTAAAAATTAATTCAATTCAATTAATTAATTGATTTTTAAAAAACTGTATTAACATCAATTGTCATCTACTACAAGTTTTGAAAAATGTATTTGAATTTGAGTGGATGGATAAAAAGTATTTTATTAAAGATAGAAAATTTGAGCAAGGTACATAAATATATATATAGGGAGAGTGTGAACCAACAGAATGAATCGAATAATATATACTATTGTTATGCGTAAATATATTTTAAACTAGGTGATTAAATAAACTTTAAAGTTTTATCGAAATTCGAACACTTGATATTTTATTGATTAGTATAATAATTAATAGCAAGAATCATCAATGATTGAAGAAAAAAATTAGCTTAAATCAGTGCTATGGTCTCCCCAAAACTTTCTCATAAACTCTCCTATCACCCTCCACCAGTATAAACTTGCGGAGCTTAGGTATGTCTGCTAAAGTCTTCTATTGCACTAGTGAATAATAATTATGAAAAATAGATGATTTCACATTAATCTAATATTTTTGCTGAATCTATCATGAAAATAAGTATTTTGAACACATTTTAGCCAACTGAATAAAACAAAAACTTGGCAACGAACTTCGTTGACTGAAGTCATTCCTTTTATGAGTCATTGCGTGTATGTGTGTGAGAAAGTAAAGACAGACAGACAATCATTACTTTCACTGAGGTATTCCAAAATTTCAGAAAAGTCTATTTTTTAGATGCTAAACCTGTGTACCAAATTTTATTTGCCCAGCTCTTTGAATTTTTGAGTTACCGAGCTCACTTTTTATCGACGAACTAGCCAGAAAACTTTCAACTTAATGGATTTCTTTTGAAATTTAGCAGAAATCATCAAATCTGACAGTTCGTGCATATACCGAATTTCATCCGTATAGTTCAAACTGTTTTTGTGTTATCATGTTTACAAGCAGATGGACACAATACTAAAAATAGATTTTTCAAATTCAAAGAGATTTGAAATCTGGAGATTCATCAAAATTTTGACATTTTTTTGTCGGTTAGAATACTCTTTCTATACATCGTATACACGAAAGTAAAAACATCGCATTGTGCCGTTCTGATTGTATTATTATATCCAAAAAGTTTTTTTAAAAAAACACCTTTATTCTGGCAAGAAGAGTTTGGATATATAGTTAAGATAATCAAAAACTAAAACGAAACTGTTGTCAGAGTTCCCGTGTACATTGAATAACCGGTCTTCATAGATAACGATATAAGTACTGGGGTCTACGTAGTGTATCTTCTTTTTTCGTAGAAGTTTTTATAACCCTTTATCGCTTATGCCCATTTACCACTCAGCATCACCATTACTAGACCCTCCAGGCAAACGACAAACTTCAACTTCTCCGACAACTTTCTTATCCTCATCTTCGTGGTATCCAGACCAGAAAGGTTTGTAGAGTTGCGATAAGAAACAATCACTGCAAATGGTTCTTCAAATATCACCAGAACCTAAAAGAAAAAAAAAACATATACAATTATTAATTTATTATTAGGGGACTGCATTTTAGAAAAACGACAATGTTGTTCAATTATCAGTTTTATTAACTATAGTGAACAAGACTTTTAATATTCTTCTTCTTGACTTAAACCAAAAAATCTAACTATCGTTTGAAAGATCTTAAGAAGTAAACTATAAATATACCAATTATTAAAGAAATTAAAGATGTTAAAGAAAAAGTATAATTTGAAAAAACAAATGTAAGAATATACGTTATACAAATATCGTTAAAGTGAGACAATTATTTTAATTCACTGAAAAATTATTTTCATAAATTCTTATTATTCTTTCTAAAATTTCTAAATTTAATCTTCTAGCTAGAAAAAGAAACTAAAGTGAATATTGGTGGGAAATCAGTCATTTATCAATTCAAACAAATGTTTGAGCACTAAATAATTAATCACCAATATTTCATGAGAATACTATGAGAAAAAATAAATTTCAAATTAGACATTTTAAAATAAAATTTACTATTGAAATATATTTTCTGTCTATGTTGTTTATAATATCACGTACACGATAAATTAAAATTTTCTTTATCCACACAACAAATTCTAGAAATTTGAGCCATTGAATTCATTACAAATAAATAATTGAAAATCAATAGCTTCTTTCCGTAAAAACGTTTTTATTTAAAGTTTGTTCTTATGAACACTTAGCAATCTGCTAAAAATTAATTTAATATCTTAAAATTTAAAAAAGCTCTCATTTTTTTATCAACATTCTCACAAACATGACTGATAATAAATAAACTTTTATCTAGAATCTTTTGTTTCTAAAATTTCTAAATTCAGTATTCCAGCTATAGAAATTTAAGAATGGCGAATGATGCAAAGAAATAAAAGTTATGGCTCCCATCAATTCTAAAAGTTTTTAAAAGTTTGGCCATGAAAATATTAATATAAATAAGTAATGCTTGAATCAGACATTTAAAAAAAAATTGGAAATTTTCTATTTATGGTGTTCACGCACACAATAAATTAATCATTTCCAGAACTTTGAGCCATTGAATTCATTAAGAAAGGATGATTGGAAACCAAGAATTTCGTTCCCTAAGAATACTTTTATTTAAATTTAGTTCATTTCAACAGCTTAGTAAAATGTTTATAATCAGCTAAAGGAATTTATTTTCTGGAAAGTTTCAAAAAGCTCTAATTTTTGATCAAAATTTTCACAAGCTTGGCAAATAATAAATGCATTCTTATCTAGAATAATTAATGGTCCACCTCTGGTCTCGAAATAACTCAATTACTGGCAATAAAATGTTAAACGAACAAACTGCTGAGAAAGTTCTTTAATTAATTTAGTTCTAGCATTTCTAGAAAAGAGAGCATTTTTCGTAATTAGTGCCTTTTTATAACTCAATTTCTTAGATTGGAAGTACGCCATCGCCACGACTACTAAACTGAATGCAATTCTTTCATACCTTTAACTCTACAGTTCTCATTATCTAGACAATAAACATCCAATTCCAGAAATTGGGGTTCAAAACGGCGAAAGATTGGAAGGGATTTGTAGGATTTGTCGGTTCAAATTTCAGTATTCTTTAAGATAAACGTTTTAACATAACTTTATCTGCCATGAATAATTTCAATTCTCTTATTTATTCCTCTGAAATGGAATTATTCTTTTATTGATTTATTATTTGATTTATTATTGGATTGTTAAAATTATTTTATAAAAATATTTTTATACGAACTGTGATATATCAAAGAGATTTTCTACAAAATTCAAAACAATTACTTAAATTAAGCACCGTTCTTTTATATTATTATCCTCGTTTTCGTTGTCAGAACTAAAAATCTTTGAAAGATAAGAATACATTTGTAAGACCACTCGGCTCGAATATCAGTTTTCTTGAAGATAAATGTTTGAATAAATCATAGTGTTCTGAATGTTGATTTCTTTTTCTAATTGTATGAAATAATGCTGCTATAAATTTTTGTATTATTGGATTAGCTTAATTCTTTTATGAAAATCCTAGGTCTTAAATTGTAATTAGGATTGTGTTTTCTTCTGAGATTTCAAGATGAAAAATATTTCTGAAATGATTTCTTTCATTTCTTCTGGATATTTTTAAGAATATATGCACAATTTAATACATCTTAAACTGATAATTTTATTAATAACTTTGTTGACATTTATGATAAAATAAAAGAATATTAAAATTTCCGTTTTTTAAATTAAATATTTCTTTCCATAAAATTATTACATTTCAAAGAATTCGTTAAATTTCTGTTCTTTTCTTTTTCCTGTACCTAAATCATACTATATTTTTTCTTTAAAAAAATTGTATCAAGCATAATTTCTAATGCTCCATATCTTTTTTTGAAACGTCTTATTTAATAAATTGTTAACATTATTACAGCTAACTAAGTACAGTAAATCAACTATTTAATGATATTACAATTAACTAATCTAAATTAACTAATTAATATTATTACATTTAATTTAATTAACAGTTTAATATTATTACAGCTAATTAAACTAGATTAATTCACTATTTAATATCATTACAGCTAACAATTAAATATTTAATATTATTACATCTAACTAAGCTAACTTAATTAGCTGTTTAATATTGTTCCAGCTAAAAATTAAATACTTAATATTATTACAACTCACTCACTAACAAATTGTTAATAGCATTTCAAATATTGTCTTATTTTATAAACTGTTTAGTATTATTCCAGCTAAATGATACAAACTTTTGCTTTTAATTTTTCGTATTCATAGCACATTGGCAACTTCAAAGTTCAATAACATCAATACCTGAAAAGATTTATCAATTTTATTCATAACAAAAGAAAACAGTATAATGGAAAAAAATCGCTAAATCTTCAAGAAATATATATCCTCTATTCATTTGCCTATGGTTGGTATGAATTTAGATTTTAATTCAAAATGTTCATAGCGCGTCAGTTACCTCTAAGTTCAATAGCATCAGTATTTGATATTCTAAAGCGATTCATCAATTTTATTCATTACAAAAGCAGACAATTATTATAAAGGAGAAAAAAAGCACTAAATCTTTAAGGAATATAAATCCCCTATTCTTTTGCCTATGGTTGACATTTTAGATTCATTCATCAGACTTCAATAACTTTTTTTATTTAATCAATTTCTTCCACCGCAAGTAAAAATCGTGCCCTAATCACCTGTAGGACAGCGTGGTTTTTCTTCCTGTTACACGACGTTCATGAAAATGCATGATGACTCCGTTTGTTTTCGTGATCAACTGAGTATTCGTGTTACGTTTCCTCGTGTTACTGAACCACCTGCTCTTAGGGTTACGGAAGTCAAATACGTGCCACAGGGTAAGCGGGTAATTCAGTTACAAGACAGACGGTTGTAGTGTGTGGCCTTCCAGCTTTGCATCATTATAATCTCATATTCAATAACCATGAATGTTAAATAGCGTGCTAAGGATTTACATTATATTACAAGTGTGTTTGTTACTTTTTAGGTGTGAGCGTTCAAGTGATAAGGATGGATTCAGTGTATTATTATTTTCCTCTTTTCACAATTTTAGGCTGTCTTATAACTCAAGGTAAGTTAAGTGAGTTATTAGCATGTAAATTATTTGTAAAAGGATTTTTCATAATAAAATTCAAATAAGCTTTAATTTGAATTTAACTGGTTTCTTTTTCTTTTTCTTATGTCCTTTTAAGCATGTAAAAAGTCATTTTTTTTTTCTGGCTTGACAAAATCAGTCATAGTTCCTGCCACAATGGAGGATAAAAGTATTTAAAAATAGAACTGGCCTTTAGATTCAGTAATAAAAATATTTTGAATGAAATTTAATAAAACCTCCTAGTAGAAAACATTCGCATGTTTTATAAACAAAATTATTTTTCAATTGCTTTTTTCATATAAAAAAAAAATAAAGCTCCTAGAATTAGAATATCAAATAAAATATTTTTGTCTGATTTTTTATATTTTCAGCTTTAGGCAAATCTACTATCTAAAACTTTATCCTAGCTATTTTGAAAAGCCTTTTGTTAAGAAATAAAATATTCTGCATTTTTTTCTCATTATAGCATACACTTCAATAAATAAAGAAAAGATGTTTACTTTTTTTACCTCAAAACCAGTCCATAATGGCTAAAGAATTCCTATTCATTCATTGATATATTGAATAAGGGCATTAGCATAAGCAAAGGACTTTGCATCCTATTTGTCAACATTTCTCGTTGAAAATGCTGCTGAATTTGTATTCAAACTTATTTTTTCCCACATTGAAAGCTCAGGAAAAGCTTTGATTTAAAATAAAATACCGAAGTGAAGTAACATTATATGTTTATAATAAAGTTTAACAATAGGTTATTCAATATTTCCTGTCTTTCTCCAAATTAAATGCTCTAAAATCATTTTATATTTGAAAAATGTGTATTTTTTTCATAAAAAATACAAATCATGTTGTAATTTCATCGTTCATAAATTTATTAAGTGTTCGCACTTTCAGATACGTTTTGAACGTTTTCGTTTTGCTAAAGAAAGCCAGAATAATAATGAAACATTTTTGTAGTTCAAATATGGGTAATTTGCTTTTCCCATAAGAAATTATCAAATTTAAAAAAAAAATTCTTTCAGTGCTTTTATACTTTCTACCGCTTCTACATTTATACTTCTGATAGTTATTTATCAATTTTAGATCCTTATTCATAAGAGAGAAATTTAGCATAAGAATTGTCATGGAATAAATTAAAATTACAGATGAAAACCCAATTAAAATTATGTGAATAGACTTCCAAAACAATATATTTTAAATAGCATTTTAAAATAAGAAACAAATTCCTGGAACTAAGTATTCAATAACAAAAAAATTCCTGGAACTAAGTATTCAATAATAAACAAATTCTTTGAACCAAAATTTCAATAAAAAGTCAAAGAACTGAGGAATATATTTTTACGATTCGAAAAATGTAATATTTATATTCTAAAAATTTGCATTTATAAAATGCTAAAGAGGATTAAACTACATCTACTTCGTCAGAAATTGATTTCTCTGATATTGTAAAGATGGTTTTCGAATTCTAATAAATTGAATTTATAGAATTTACATTTAATCCCTAATGAAATTTTATTTTATAAAATTCTACGAAACTTCTGATTTGTTTATTTTTCTCAAATAAACAGGATATCAATTTCTGGGAAAGGTAATCCCTTGTATTATAATTTTGATAAATATTCAATAAACATTTATCAGAAACTGCAAAATTATTTTTATATGAATGAAAACAGAATGTAAGAAGCAAGAAACAAGATAATAAAGCATTGTAAATTGTTATGCCTTAAATAAGAGATTTTTCCGGTTAAAATGATTTAACATATAATAGCCATGAAAAAATCTATCAAAAGATATCGATTTTTAATGGTCCTTTGAAGTAAAACTTCTTCTTAGAAAACTATAAATAAAAAATATTTTAAGGAAAAAAAAGAACGCACTTTCTAATGATCTAAGCAATCAAATTAAAATAAATTTTTTAATGAAAGCAATTTTTAAAAACACTCTTTTATTAGTGTACTTAAAAAATTAATTTTTGTTTATTTTTTTGCCTATTTGGTCATATTTTATAATTCTTTATTATAAATATTATGCTGTTTTAAAATCAGTTTTTTCTCAAATCGACTGTCAGATGACAGCCCTCGTGTGAAATTTAAAGTGAATCAAATTAATTTATTAACTTTAGTAAATATAACTTTTAATTTAAATTAAATAAATTTTTTCAGCTTTTCAAATGATGAATTTGCTATCAAAAATTCACAAATGTCGAAAATTTCAAAAAAATTTCCTATCCGGACGTGATTTATAGCAAAGCTTCATTTTGAAAAGGAAGGATACAAGCCAAGTTAAATAAAAATGCATGACAAATGCAATAAGTAAAAGAATTTGGAAAGATTCAGAAAGCTAATATTTTATATTATCTTTCATTCAACTATACAAAAATTGCTGAGAATTTCTAAAACAAGAAAAAAATATTTGGGATTAACTAGAAATATTTTGTGTCTATTCTTGAAAGTTAAACGATGGATTAGATTTTTTAAAATTATGCATATGTACATAATCTCTCCAAAATTATATTAGGAATTAAATTCATTATCTGATTCTGGTAGCTTCTTGCCTACAACAAAAGCTTTATACATATTGATAAAAAGTTGGATTATACAATTATTGAAACATTTAGGAATTATGGTTTATTCTGAAGATTATTATTTCGAGGATTTAAAAACAATAGTAGGCTCCTTTTTTAAGTTTTTATATTTAATAGATGAGTATGTTTGCTCATTTTCACTTCATCGTTCCTTGAAAATTATAAAATTGCTTTTACAGCATCAGTTTAAACGTAAGTAGTTATATTAAAATGAAATACCTTTTATAGAGTAATAACTTATTTTTAATCTCATTTAATAATTTATATAGTTATTATAAAAATCTTGGAATTCTTGGAATAACAAGGTAATACTTGTTTATTCATTTATAAGGAATTTAAAAAATATATAGTTCTGAGTTTATAAACAGTACATAATAAAAGTGGATGTCATTAAATGTATTAAAAATAATCTAATTTTTTTCTACGAAAGTATAAATAAATATTTGCACATACATTTTTCTAAAGAAATAAAAGATGAAGTATATATCAGTTACTATATCATATAAGTTTTAGAAAACAGCTTACAAAATACTCATTAATAAAGATTTTTAAAAATTCCCTTAATTTAAAGAATGAAAAAGTAGAAAATAACATGTTTATGGAAAAAAATCTGAAGTTGTTATATAGAAAAAACTTGAAATCCCAAGATAAAAAATTTGGATAAATTGAAATTTTAATCCACCTTATATATTTTACTTTTTATTGGATGCATAGGCATTCTCTATATTTTGATATTCATTATAAGTGAATTTCTTTAACGTTTTTTTTAATCTTTTTATGATTTTTAGTTTTTATATCAACTTTTATATACAAGGGGCCTTCAAAGGAAAAGTTACGAAATGACACTGTGGGTATAAATGAATATATTAAAAGTATGCTTCATAAACCTGAGCACAACCATCCCATTGATTAACGAGCTGAATGATTCCTTGTTCCCAGAGTTCATGTGGTTGTAACGAGATTCAGACCTTCACAGTGACCTTGAGTTTGCCACCCGAGTTTTACCGCTTCCTTTCCAGATGTTTTTTCAGGGGATCAAGCACCTGAAAATCTCAGGTTGACATGCCCGGACTGTAAGGAGGACGTTTGAGATGCTTCATGAGGGGGGTGCCAGCTCAGAGGTTGTCCTCGTCATCTGACCGCGATCCAAAATTTCGAGGTCCATTCCAAAATAGCCCTAGCGTTTCTTCAAAACGGGATGTTAATATAACTAAACTAAACGAGAGTATTTAATTTACATATGAAATATATTTTTCTTCCAAAATTTACATGATCCTACTCAATTATGATTTATTAACAAATAAAAATATTCAGAAGAATTTATATTATATACTAAATATGCCGTCGTGTAGAAACTCGGATAATTAATAACTTTATATACTTTCCTTTATTTGAATCGAAGTTATTTAGTTAATCATCTTGCTATGAGTGCTTAATAAGTAAGTTTATATTTTCTAGGCAATTGCATTAAATGCTACATTTGTAGCTTTTCCCCGTATGACAGGAACAATAGAACAGACAAATGCACGGAGGAAAATTTTCAACATCAAATGGTGTACAGTGATGAATGTAAACTTGGATGTGAATCAGTCATCCAGTATGATGCAAATGGTAAGCTAATGTTATTTCATGAACCAGATCGATTTTGTTAAAGATAATTGAATAACACGTATGAAGGGTAGCCAAAACGTAACGATAATCCATAGTACCAGCCCCGCCCTGTCTGGCATCAGACATATTCTGAATGACCAGAATGAATACTCTCTTCTGGCCAAAGTACAAGGAATCATTGAATTACAGCATCGGCAAATAATACAAGTATTGTGATCTATGCAATATAGTCCTATTACGAGATGGTCTACACATAGTCTGCTGTTGAAGTAGGTATGTACCATCGTCGGTGCTGGGTTCGTTAACGGAGGAACACCATCATTATTGTTCCTTCCAGATAAGCAGAAATTGTTTACATATTTGATAATTTCTCATCCTCAAAGAGGGGCGGGGCTTGAACTATAAATTATCCTACAGTCTTGCCAACATTCCAAAAAAGTTTATATCTGAATTCATTAAGACTTTAATAATCTTGGTGTTTTTTTTTAATCCTTATAAAATTAATCAGATTGATAAAATTTGCGTTAAAAAGATGGAATGAGAAATATTGAAAAATATAATTAAAAGGTTTTATCTAAAATTAAAAAAAAAACAGTCTCCAATTTAATTTGTTTCCTTAATCTCTATTTCATTTGCTTCAAGTTCTAATTTGATAATTTTATGCCAATTTTTCCTACGTTTTCTAGTGTGCTAATTTTAAAATATTGTGTGCTTGTATATTTCCTCCGTTTTACACCGATTTTAATTTCTTCGATTACTTTTTATAAACATCTTTTTTAGATACAACCTCACTAAAATCTTAAGGAATTCAGATATAATATTTTTGGAGGTGTAGGCAAGAATGTAAGATAATTCTTAGTTAAAATATACATTTTCAGTGTTTTTAAAACATAATTAAAAGTTAACTCATAAACTTAGTTAAATTTTTGGCATACATGCAGCGCCATCTCGTAGCAAATTGGAGAAAAATTCATTTCAAGATTGAAAAATATTCACGATTAGGAATTAGAAATAAAAGACTGAAAAACAAAAAAATAATTGAAACTATATCTAACTTCTATTTATTCCATTAATAAAATCTTATTTTTATAAGATAGAAATTTTCTTGAAATTATTGTTTGTGTTGATTGATTTTGTTTCAAAATATTAGAAAAACTTTCTAATGATCATTTCTCTTTTGAAATAAATTTATAGTTATTTAATTATATATACATTAGAATAAGGTTTTATTATGTAAAGGGAAATATTTTATCCCTTAATTGTCCTTTTTTTCTCCACGGCTTTATAATATGTTAATGGTAGTAAAACGTGAGTAAATTTTTAAAATTCTTTCTTAGATGAAATGGAGCAGTGGAAAAGAAACTGCCTCCAAGAAGGTCACAAACTGACCAACGACTGTGAGACAGAAAAGACACCAGTCCTGAGACTAGTGCGTTGCACTTGCGACAGAGATTTGTGCAACTCATCAGTTATGATCCACTCCAAATATTTGCAATTATTGTTTGGCTTTATGACTCTAATATTGAGGTCGTATTCTAATTGGTAAAAGTATTTCTGTAAATAAAGCTAACTTCTCTCTTCAGTGTTGCGCTGTGATGATCAATGGACGTCAATCAAAAACTTTGTGGTAAAAAATCAACTTTGCAAATATTGACCACAAGAATCACATTCTTTGGACCATAAGCATCAAATTCTTTGGTCTTCAAGGATCCGATTCTTTGGACCCCAAGAATCAGATTCTTCGGTCTACAAGGATCAGATTCTTTGGACCACAAGAATCAGACTGTGGTTGTCTTTTTTCTGTAAATGGGATCAATATATAAATGGACAAAAATATTTTGTATAAAATATAAAAAATCAGAAAAATACTAGGTATTTCTCTTTTAAAATTTGGTGGCAAATAATCTTAGCAAGAGTACAGAAATAAATGTGTGTTATGTCATCCGTTGGTGTCGTGGATAAATGTTACTTGTGTATAATAAATGTTTAAATGTGTCAAGAAATTGTGTTCGCTTGGTAAAAAAAAACAATCTCGTTCCAGAGTAATCTGTGAACTGCTAAAGAATACTGTGTGCTCCAAAGATTATAGCAATTTTTTGCAAACATAGTTGTAGTATGCTGAGTTTTTTTACCTTCATTTCTATGTGAATGTCATTTTATTATAAAACATATATATATATATATTTCATGTTTCTCGATGCTATTGCGGTGAAAGTATTCAAATCTGTATTTGTTGTATCTATCTATGCTTGGATTTCGTTGCTGATGCTATTAGCTCTTTAGATAAATGGATATTTGTATATAACTTTTGATTCTAATAACATGAGCATACACTTCTGATCACAATGTATTTTTCAAAGAAAGCACATTGATTATGAAATTTAATTTGAGCTTTAATATTAAGCTGTTATATGCAGGAAACATTTTATAAAATCCAATTCACTATCCTTAGGTTAGTAAATATTCTTTAAGGAATTCCTCACTCTGTAAAAAGTAGTCACAAAAAATTTGTGAGAATAAAAAATTTATTATAAAAGATTCTTGATGAAACCTCATAATCTTGTTTCATTATTTAGACTTAAAATGATTATTCTAAAATTGTTTTTTATATAAGTTTTCTTTTATATTAAGAGTTACTTTTATTTATCAGTAAGTAAATTTAATTATTACTTTGTAAAATATTCCCTTTCTCGTTTTTAATATTTTTTGTACTTAATTTTAATTATATTGTTAATGATAGAAGATTTTTGCTTCTTTCTTCAGTAAATTTTGAAATAATTATTTATATTCGACGCAAAGGAAATCTTCTACTTTTCCTTGATAAACTGCTTAATTTACCTTTAAAAATGGATATCTAGTAATAGACAATGATAAGACATGTTATCTTTTATAAAAAAGATACTGTTTTAGCTAAAATTACAAAACTAATTTTGGAAGCGGGTCTACATCTATAATATTTCTTACTATTAAATATATATTGAAACAATGTATTTATAAACTTGAACATGAATATTATTATTTCAATTTAAATTAGGTAAATTTCAAAAAAAAATTGATCGAAGTATTTTTATAACTGATCGAAAAACGATATAAAAAGGAATTTTGTAAATCATTTATTTTGTAGTCCGCATGTTTCGATAATTGCCTCATTGATAAATCTTACGATATGAAAATTGTAATCGAAACTGGTGAACAATTGTTATGGTGAGATTTTCTGGTATGAAAATATGATAAATAATTTTCCTTTCGTTTATGAAGCTTCCTGTGAATATGCTTTGATGAATGAATATTGTCAGAGCAACTTAGATTTAGGCCTTTGGAAACATACGACGTCAGATTGTTGTCTGGGTTAATGATGCCAATTTCTTTATATAATATATAAATGGCGCCATTTGATCTTTAGGTTGAACTTATTCAATTAACTTATCTATATATTTTTGCTTAAAATTATCCCATGGAATGTCATAAGGAATGCTTAATATTTACCAAAATGTCTATAGAAACTTTTTCATATTTAAGCGTACTTTAGTTATTGATTTTTTATTATATTAAGAGAAATGTAAGATAGTTATTATTGAAATTGTCACTGCGTCTTAATTATTATTTTGTACATAATAAATGATTTGTTAGTAGCGAGTATAATGTGTAGTTCTATCAGTTATTTGAAACTAGAATTGTGTCATAATTTACAATTAATGGTATAATCATTATTATATTTGTTGTTGTTTTACATTATGAACATTTTCAGATTTTTTTTATGAAAATAATAAAATTTTTGATACCGATTTTGTTAATGGAATCTCATATATAACCATGCGTAGATTTTAGGTATTTATCGTAGTTAGTAATATCTTTTGTATTTTGAAGCTAAGGTGTCGTTTCGAATCTATACTATATAGCTTTTATGGAACTGCTTTGTAGAATAGGATCAATTTTTATCCACAGTTGTTGCTTAATATGACAAGCTTGTAAAATATTTCCTATGTAATTGTTATGCGCATTTTAAGATTTCTGCACAGTTGATGATGAATTTAAAATGTGTAAAATAAGTTGTTTTATGTACATTGTTATATGTCAAGTGAATTAAATTTATCGCTTTTAAAGTGTATGTGAAGAAGCCATTAGAAAATACTAGATTGGAAATTGTGATTGTATGAATGGTATTTTTATGCTTTTAATGGCTGCAATACTTAGTCGTAGAAATTTCATAAACTTTTTTTCGCATGTTTGCAAGAAAATTTACCCAAGAAATTTTTAATATCTTTAAATTTGAAAATGTATTTTTTAAATATGATTGTAAATGTAAAGCAGCTGGATGTCATGTACATAATTAAAAAATTATAGCGTCACGAAATATAAGGCTTTTGCATTTCTTCTCCGGTATTTTAACTGTTGCTGATTGCATGACAAAGCTGCCTTAATCAGAGAATTTAGATTATTGTATAATTATTATTATTTACTGAAGCTGTTATACGATATGCGCTGTCTAATAGTTGTTGTAGTTGCAAGCAAATATATGTGTGTACATGGCATGAAAAATTGTGATGTAATAGAAAAATGTAGATTCTGCTGGTAAATAAAGATTTTCTCTGTTCATATTTTCTGTGTTTTATAAAAAATAACAATTTTTATATTAAAATGTTGTTGAATATTTCGGAAGCATTTATAATTTCAAATAAATACCAATAAAAATTTTCAAATCTTAAAATATATTTAAGCTGTTAAAAAATAATCACTAGTAGTAAAAGTGACAGATTAGAATATATATTTTTGTTGTATATTAAATATAATTTTGAATCGTCTTCTTTTATCAATTTTTTTAAATATTAAATATGGGATATTTTAATATAAAATAACTTAGTCATTACTAGCTATCACAATGTTAATTTTCAAATAGCTCTATTTATAATTGTGAAGGTTACAAAATACTGCAATAAATAAAAACTGTAAAACAAAATTCATTAAACAAGTACACAAGCTTTATATGTACGTATTTTTGATAAATATCATTCAAAGGGAAGATGAACACTATTAGGCACTTTTGCCAATTATTCACTTTGGGTTATGAATTTTTTTATGAATATGTAATAAAATATAAGTACGTCAAATATCTATAAAAAACTCTTTAAAATTAATTATATTATTTTTTTAAAAATAATATATATTCTTAAAGAAATTTCACATTATTCCAGGTGGTTTCATTTTTAATTTTTTTTTCTTACTACCCAACATAAATTTATTTTGTACAAAACTGTCCATAATTTTGCAGTTCAAATTAAATGATAATTTTTTAGAAATATTTTTATGCACACTTACTGAATAATCATAGAAATTTTATGTTTTTCTGAACTAAAATTAATTTTTAACTATCTAAAAAAACCTCAAAATATAAATGCATATCATATTTCTACAACGTTTAATCGAAATTTTCATTAATTAATTTGATTTAATTATTTCAAAATTTAAGACATTTCGAAGATATTTAAATTTAATTTAAACTAGCTCTGACCCGCGCCTCTGTTCGCGAGGATGTCGATGTGCGATAAACTGTAAAATAATGACAAATAAAAAAAACTAACCTAAAAACGATACATTTAAAAGTAGAAGCATATTCGAAAAATATATAACATAAATACAATTTAATAAAAAAAAAACCAATTAACGTTAAAAAAAATATTTGCATTGTATACCCAAAATAAAATAAAACAGCAAATCAAGTCCGGTCAAATCCATTTTATTTATTGATCGAGATGGAGAGAACTACAACAGTATTATAATTTTTAAACTTTTAATTTAAATGAAACCACAGTTGTCACTATCACGGTCGAACTTTCAACGCTAGTTGACGTAACGCACATGTCTGACTTTCCTACGCCAGTTGGGGTACCACAATGCAGATAAAAAAAATTTATTTCCTTTATTCTGTTTTCTTTTAATTTAAAAGTTCTTCAGAACGAATCCGAAAGATCGATTCATTAACAACATTTGATTTTAAATACATCAAACACAAAGCAAATAAATAGAATCGTTTGATACATCTGTCGAAATTCTCCTAAGCCTAACCTCAACTCTGTTGGGGAAAATTACCAGGAGCTCTACTCGTCTTTGGCAGAATTGGCCTCAGCTTTTTGACGCGAAAGCTAGTTTTTAATTAATAAAAAATTAACCACACAATGAACAGGAATAAAAAATAGCATATGTTCTATTGCTGACTGTAATCTATCATTGAGCTAAAATTCATCCAATTCTGTTCAGCCGTTCTGGTGTGATTGAGTAACAAACATCTATCCATCCAAACATCCAAACTTTCACATTTATGTATTAGTATTGATACCATTTTGAGAAAAATTATTAATATATACTTTTTTTCCTCTGAGTTATTTAAATATTGGGTTGGGGAATAAGTTCGTAGAGTTTTTATCAAAGATTTTTATTTAAAGAAAATCAATAGAAATAACAACCAATTATTCGAATATGTATTCGCCGTTGCTGTTTACGTCCTCTTCAGTATCTCTCGACCGATTTGTCGATGCCATTCTGCCAAAAATCCCCCGGTCTGATTTTTAAAACCCTCTTTATTATCGAAGGTAAAGCCCCTTAAATGGTTCGACAGGGAGAGGAAAAGAGGACAATCTGACGGTGCAAGGTCCGGAGAATATGGCCGATGCTGAAGGACTTCCCATTCGAGTTCTTAGAGTGCGGCTTTGACGACTTGTGCAACATGGAGCCTGGAGTTGTCATGAAGGAGTATGGTTTGGCTTCATCGATGGGGTCTTTTCAGTCGCATAGTCTCTTTCTTGAGGTATAGCTGGGCTATGTAGAGTTCCTTCGTGACCGTGACATTTATTTCGAGCATTTTCCAGCACACCATACCCTCCCAGTCCCACCAAATGCAGATCATGGTCTTCTTTGGATGGTGGTCAGGCTTAACCATGTCCGTGCTGTAAATTCGCCTATGACACTTTCTCCGTATACGTTGCAAATGTCCCGTTCTGTAAATTCGCCTATGACACCTTCTCCGTATACGTTGCAAATGCCC
>JAPMOQ010061498.1:1986856-2028713 GCA_026543055.1 Argiope trifasciata | reverse complement strand
AATTCTGTGTAAATATCTTTGCTATGTTACCGCCCTTAAGAAAAAACTATATTTATTTTCATTGTATCGCTGGAGTGTGATGCTATTAAGATAACATTTTATAGCTAAAGGGTATGGCAGAAAGCATGCTCGAAAATAATCTTTCTTGTGAAGGAAGTAAAATTCGAAATCTTTGTAGACTATCAAGTTCTTAAGAAAAATTGCAATGGTTTAGCCTTCCCATATTTGGCTCTTTTAACGTATTCAGCGATACTTTATAAAATACATAACATATTTGTAATGTATCTATAATTAGATGTGATATTGAAATAATAAGTATGATGTTTTTCCTAAATTCTCTAAAAAATTCTTTAAAAAAAAAGCTCTGAAATTCTAAAATATTCCATTTGATACAGATTAAATCTAAGGAATAAATTAATTTAAAGCATATGATATTCAATATAATGATTAAAATTTAAATAACTCCGGCTTTAGATTATATGCATAATTTACTAATACATACCAATTCAAACTAATATCGTAACTTGCAAAAAATTTCTTAAGGTTCTCTTTTTAAAAAGTTTGGGTATCCTTAAAACAAAAATGCAAAATTTAAAAAATATGATTTATATTATAGTAATACTAGTTTATTCTTCTAAGCGAAATAATTTGTTTAATAACTTTCGATGATGTGATTTCTTGACAAATAAATTCTTTGATGCTTTATATTCAGTAAATCGCAGTTATGTCATCAGCGTCATGTTTAAAAATAAATTTAGAATAAGCAATTTTTAAATCCACTTTTATTGATGTATTAAAGAGTAAAAATTAATTTTATTTTAAATATTTCAACATTGGTTTTTAATTCATTATTCATTAATTTAAACATCGTGAAATAATTTTCTACATAGGGATGCTGCTAATAAGAAACAAAAAGTATTTATTTCAAAACATGAACTGATTTATTTTAAAATAGGAACTGATAATTGAGCACTGAAAATACTGAAATAGTGTATTGTCATCGAGCAACTCAAGTGAACAAAATTGCAAATCTCTATTAAATTAGGAAAGTCACGGAAAATCTATTAAAACTTTTTATATTTAGATGTACGAAACATGTCGGATTGAATAAAAATAAGGTATTGACATTTAATTTTATTAATTTTTATAATTTTATGGATTATAGAATTTAAAATGTTCATTGAACAAAATACTCTGAACTCATTATCATTTGTAATGATTCATTATCAATCTACAACTTGCACTCCTCAAGATGAAAAAGTGCTTTTTTTCATCGTCTGATAGGAAATCGATCGAAACCGGCTGGCACCTTTTGATATGAAGCCAGAATTTGCTGAAGAAAAATTTTAACTACAATAAAGTTATCTTAATTATTCTTGATAAGAGTGCAAGCTGATATCAGACAATTTTGCTGTCATATCTATCACCTACCTAAGGTAAAACTGCATATAATAGGAAAATATTTTTTACTTGGTATCACTTTTTTTCCTTGTTGAAGTCTTTAATTGCATTTACAAAAGAAATTTAAATGATAAACAAGGGTTAGAACCTGCATCAAAGAAGATTTCAGTTATGCTCTAACTTATTGCAACTGATTAATTGTTCTAGGTTAGAACATAATTTTGAATTGAATAAAATTTTTCTCACACAAAAAAAACTTTTTACCCTTACATGTACGCAACAATTATTTGTTTTTATAATCTCCTGAGCCCCGAAACATCACTTGTCCAATTTCTTATCTTTTAAAAGAAATTTTGCTTCACACTTATACTGTTTACAAAACTGTTTTCAAAAATTTCACTTATTAATACTAACACAGCAGCTAAAACATTTCAAAAGAGGTATGCCCTCAGAGGTTTGACGACAAAAACACTTTTTATAGTCAAGAACTTGCACCGATATTCTTTAAATAATCCCAGAGGCTGATACAAATAACTATCTAGGAATCAATAATTTATCAAATTGAGAGATTATCTGACCTAAATAAAACAAAATGCTGTCTGTTAGATTGAATTATCATTTCAATAATTTTTATTTGAGATGAAAATTTTTTGTACCGTATAGAAAAGTTTAAAAACGATAGCATGCTATTTAATATTTGCAGATTTATGTAAGCAATAAAAAGTTTATAAAAGAATGCTGTATAATTTTGAATTTTTTTTTCGGTATAACTTCGAAATTATTTTTCGATATAAAACTGTAATTCAAGCTTTTATTCGTTTCGATTGACCACTTCTGTTCTTTTTATAGTAGTTGAAATTTCATGATTCTAAAAGTATAATTCAGTTCTTTTCTTGTTATATTATTTTTTAATTATTTTGTAACAGTGACTATCCCATCATTCACACAAAAAAAACTGAATTAAAGCGAATTTTCTAATTATTTTCCAATTGATTAAATTTTTTTGAATAATTCTAAGCATAAAAAATAGCACTCGGGTCAATATATATAAAATTAAAAAAACTGATTAATCGAATCTCAACTACTACATTTTTGCACAGCCTTTTGTTTTATGTATCTGTTTTTGTAAAATAAGAAGAGGTGTTAAGAGCGATTAAGTGGAAACAGAGTTCAATTGTTAGAAGTAATATAAAGATAATAAATATATTAATTCAAATTCCTACTTAGAGAAACAAAGAAAAAAATTATTTTAGTTATTTTATAATAAATGCTTGACAAAAAATTATTAAGTATTAAAAAATAGATACCAAAAAATTATTGATTTTCGCAGGAATTGAACTCACATTCTTCACTTTCACGCAAAAAAAAACTGAAATACTTGCCTTTTACCGATTGAGCTTACAGGCGGTTGATTTCCCTCCTCATTACAAACTGCTAAAACTCTATTAAACGTATTAAAAATTAATTAAATTAGTTCATTAATTAATATTTGAATAAACTGTATTAACATTAAGAATGAAACACTCTATTTGAACTTTATTGGATGAATAAAAAGTATTTAATTAATGATAGAAAATTTGAACAAGATATATAAATATATATATATATAGGGAAGGTGTGAACTGGTAGTAGGAATTGAAAAATATTTGATTAAATGGTTTTTAAAAATTGAAATATTATCTTATCAACCGTGTCTCTCTCTACTTTAAATTTCAAATGAGTTTTAGTTCTTATCTTGTTATTTTTATAAAAAAGAGATTTAAAACTGCTGCGTTACTCTGCAAACCAAATTGAAAAGAATCACGAATGAAGACTTGCTTCTAGTTTTTGCATCACAGAAATAATTTAAATGATAAATATAGAAGCCTCCTTAGATTTTGAGTAATGTTACATTCGAAGAAAACTTATTCATCAAAAGAAACAAAAGAAATATTAAATAAGTTACTTTATTGGAATGTTTTAAAACTATAATGCACAGAATGGATCACTAACGCCATCTTTGATAATGATTTTGCATTTCAAGTTCTAGAATTATTGATTTCGGAAAGTTTTCTAAGATGCTCCTTAAAAGTAAGTCACTACGAGCGAGATATTTTTTTCTTCCAAAAAAGAGGAGAGGAAATTTTGTTAAGAAAGCACTATGACCGACATCATTTAGATTAAAAATTTAACAAACATGTTTAAAAGATAGTTCATTTTTTAAGATTAACATAATCTCTCGAGTTCAGAGCTGATCAAATGACATTTTACTTACCACATCAAATTCTTGGCTCTTCTGAAAAGGAAGAAATTTAATGTTTTTAATAGGATGAAATGCGTGTTTTATAAAAAAGGCAATATAAGAACTTACAAACGTTTTAAAAATGCAAGTTTTCTTTTCTATGAAACAAAAGAGTATCTATTGATATCTGAAAACTGCATACCACTTTTTCTGTCAAATCTCTAAATCTCAAAAACATGAACTAGAAATTTGCATTAATCATGACTTGAACATAATTAAAAATCAAATCTTCCAATACTATTTGATTTGGTGATATTGTAAAATTCTTTTTTTAATTTTCATACTACTAAAAGCCTTGTAAAATGCTAGATTTTTTATTCAGAGCATTTCGCACAAAAAGCTTTTTTACAAAGGGTATATTTTGGTCTTCATTATTTTAGTCTATATTCTGTTTTAGTCTATTAATGTGAATTATTATTGGTTTTTGTGAACTTAGCTATTTTTGTGAGCTGAATTATTAGCTTTCTTCAAGGGGTCTATTTCAGTCTTTATGATAGCATTTGTAATAAAAATGTGTCTGAATTATTATTAGTTTTGTGAACCTTTTAGCTGAATTATTAGTTTTTTCAAAGGGTCTATTTTTATCTTTATAATATAATCTACAATAAAAAATTTACCTGAATTATTAGCTTTTTTGTGACCCCTTGTTCAGTGTGGTCATCCTCATCCAACGTTTGGGCCTTGAATTCAGGAAAAATTCGCATATAAAAGAAATCTGATCACAGAACATTACAAAATATTTCATGCTGTCTGCTTGTGATTGTTTTATAACACTTTTCTCTGTATATAATGTTATCAACATTATCGCCCACATTTAGATTCGTCCTTTCGATTTAGGCTGATCATGTATACAGAGCTCCTTTTCATACAAAATAGACGACACAGAACAGATTTTTAAATGATATCTTCCTGAATATCGCATAATTAGGATTCACATTTTTTGGCGAGAAGACTAAACTTGTCTCATTAAATTGGATGTAATAACTGTCCATAAATGCATAACACTCTTAGAGAAATTATTACATCGTTCACAATTCAATTAACTGTATAACTTACATGCTTTTCCCTCCGATTATTCAGTTTCGAGGATATCCGATCTGATTATTTGTTACGAAAGCAGGTATACACCGTAACCTGTCATGCCAATTTTTTCGCATTGCCTAAATTAATATAACAGCCATTAAAATATAATTGAAAACCTTTTTTAAAGGCATGCAGATTATTGTCTGACTGGATGCAAGAATTAATGCGATTTTTTTCTATAAAATTACTAAGTACCTAAATCAGAACAGAAAAATTACACTCTATAAAGAAATTCAAAACAGTTCAAATTTTGAAGCCAATCTCTATTTCAATATCTTACTTTCTATTCACTTTATAAAAGAATTGACTGATTTCACGTAAGTAATTATGTAAATCCAAGTCTGTCGCAGAGACCACAGTGGTATAATTTCTGGGTTAGAGACTTCAGCTTAAAATCCTAGTTCTGCGTAGGTGACGATAGTGCGAATTAAGACCAACGTCCTACTAGCGTGGTGAGGAATCTTGAGAATGGGGTGCCAGCTCAAGCTTATTCCATATCGCCTGGCGGGGACGCAAAAACATGAGAACCGTATCAAAAATACTCTAGTATTGCTAAAAAAACAGCATGTTTTTATAATAAACTAAGCCGAGTGTGTCATATATAAATTACTAGCTGGTACCGGATGTGTTGCTGCCGCAGATGAAATAATCTTGGAAATGTCATTTGGAATTTAAAATAACTGACTGGTTTAATGTTATTCATTTTCTTGCCGGTAATGAATACATTCACTGAAAGCATTAAATAACAACAGATTTGAAAAATACGATTGAAAGATGTAAGAAAAAAATCATTAAATAGGTAATGTGAACAATCCTTGAATAAAAAATACTCTACAATGTTGTTTAGTTTGATATTTCCTACATTAAATTAAAACATTCATAAGACATTTTCTTGGTATATAAAGCGTCTTTAATCAATTGTTTTGTGATAATCCTCTTTCTTACCTATAGAATTGTTACAGATGTTTACATTTTTTAAAATTTTAGATCAAAAATCTCTTTTTATATTTATTAATTATCTTTATTAAGCTTTGTTTTCTCTTTATATTATTATGCCTGTTATTGCAGTTTAATTGCTTAATTTATTTCAATTTTTTCTATGCGGCTTCTTCATATTTTCTATTCTCATTTTTTAATGTAGCCTGATATTAAACGCATTATTATAATGTTTATATTTTGTACATATAATAAGAAAATATCAAATTTTTAAGGGATTTATATTATTAAAAAGTAAATTTAATTTTTATTTTGTCTAATTTTTTCTTTATGTTTTAAATCAACTGGTTTTAAAGTGAGCTGGGAATGAATAACTTTTCCTTTTATCTCCAAGCAGTTTTTATAAAAGTATTAAGGAAAATTGAGTCCGATACTTGGAGTAAAATAATAATAATAAATCCAAAAATTTTCAAGATTAGTTCAACTTTTTTTCGCTCTAAGCTTTTTATGAGTCATGCATGTGTTCCAGTTTAGAAATAATAATTTCTTTTCCTTTTAACACTTTCAAAAAAATGTCAGAAAAAATAAGTTCTATACACAAAATACAATGATTAATCTACATAATTTATCAAAATAAGCTCTAACTCTTTCTCGTAAAAACGCTTATGATTCCCTCTTGAGTTTGGAAATGATAATCTCTCTTATCTGTAATATTTTTTTTCAAAATTATTTATTAGAAATAGGTCCTGTACTTGAAATTGAAATGGAGATTAATCATCTTAAATTTCCAAGATCGGTTGCAAGCAGTTTGTTTTAGTGATCTCAACATACGAATCTAACAAGTACTTTTCTTATCAGCCAATTCAAACAAGGTGAAGGAATGCACGTCTATCTGACGCACTGATAAGGTGGAGGTGAGTTATCCACATACGGCAGTGAATCGTTACCTGTGTATTCCTTTGGAATGAGGGATTGTTGTTGGATAAACGGTTGTTGCACTACAAAACACGCTGCATAACAACTTAGGAAAAGCAAAATGCAAATTACAGTTTATTAATTAAAAATTTTTGTCACACTTTTTCATATGAATTAGTAATAAAATTGAGCTAAGGGAATGTCTAAAGATTCTACCTTATCATTCCCCATTAAGAAAAAAAAAATGTTTACCTTTGTTTTTTTATTGCTATAAAATATATTTTGAACACAGTTTCCTTAAACACGGCCGTTTTTTAACCTTTTTCAAATAAAACAAATATGGTCCCATTTTTTTATTCGAATAATTTTAATGTGCTCTTAAAACTGTAGTGTAAAAGATATGACATATATATTAAGGAAAATATATATAATTTGAAAAGTTAATGAAGGAATTCAAATGGAATATTTAAAATTAATTTCTTTCCCGATTCTTTTTCTTGAAATCAATGGAAAGTAAAAACGGCGTATATGATTCGAAATTATTTTAAACATCATCAATTCTCGATTGCCTCTTTTAAAAAATCACTTTTTACAATTTAAAAAGCTCAAACTCATATTAGATAAAAATAACTCACTTCAAATATTATCGTTAAATTATAGGAAAAAACATTGTACGTTAACTTTTATAAAAATAGGAGAAAATGCAAATCACTAAGAAGAATATATTACTTAAATACAAGAAAAAATTAAATTAAATATAAAATGTTTTATAAACATTCGTCATTTATAGACACTTTCTTCATTCTCTTCATTCAAAAGAGTATTAAATGAATCATGTTTAAAAAATGTGTGAGAAGATAAATGGATAAAAATCTATCAAAATTAGTATTCTCGATTTATTTCGAGATAGTTTTTATGCAATATGTTGTGTTGTACCAGAATGAAAGTACGAATGATGATAAAAAAAAAGTACAATATTTTAAGCAAGTTCGACATGCAAAAAGTATATTGATTCAATAAATGTCGCATATAATATGCTATTTTATCATTGTTGCCGGCATTCCATATGTGGCTTTGTTTTCATGTAAAACCATGTTCCAATGTAAATTAATCAGCAAGGTGCAGGAAACCTGCCTATAGTATTAAGCTTCTATAACATGGTTCAAAACTTGGTGAAGACGTTCATCAGAACAGGAAAGCTAGATATGAGAGCTTTTCAGAGCAAAAAGTATTTCATATCAAATGTAGTAAATTAAAAATTAAATTTTAAATCTCATTAGAAATTAAAATTAATTAGAAAACATTTTTCCCTAAAAATTCAGTAGAAAAACATAGACTTTGATAAACTATTCTACCAATATTTCCTATAAAAAAAGATCTGCAAAAGAAAAATAAAGTTCAAAAGAAATTTATGAGTTTGTATAACCATATGAACATATCTAAAAGTCCTTAGTTCAAAGCAAGAAATCATAAGCAACAGATTTTTTTTTTAAAATTTACAAAAAGTAAGATAAACGCCGAAGTAATTCTGAAAAAAAAATCCAAACAATTGCTATATCTTTTAAGAAACTAAATATATTGGAATGATGATGATGCTTAATAGTAATGACAAAGAAAGCACTGTTTATTAGGAAAATTTATCAGTAAAACTTCTATAAAAAATTGATTAAAATTTTTTTCTTAGTTATGATAATACAATAGTGTACGTTTTAACTTCAGATCCACCCTTTAATTTTAAATATATTGTATAAATCTTACAACAAGGCAATTGTTATAAATCCTGAATCGGGTTATACAAAGGCTAGCTTAACAAACAAAAATCACACATCAAAAATGCACACATAAATGTTTTACAAAGAATGGGATTTATCAAGAAAATTTGCTGAAGAATACAACAATGAGTTTTCTCTTCGCATGATTTACGCTCAAGTATTTCCTTTTGTTTACAAAAAATACTGAGTGTCACGTTGGTAATAAATAAATTTATAAAATGGTACATACTTGCTGAAAGTTAATTGTCCTTACTGAATTGTATTTAGTCATGATGAAAACATTGCTTAATGCCCATTAAAATGTCAACATTTCTTGAAAAAATGTCTAGATATTCATCCGAGTTATCGTTTTATAAAACAAATGCTACTTAATTTAGTTATATTTTCATATCCAGTGTGTGATTCTAAATTATAGTCAAATGAAATAATATCTAGTCACCTTTTCTGAACTTCCACCAGTAGGAGAATGTTTGACCAAAGCCATTAAATTAACCAGCATCAAATTCATACACGAAATATTTCTTTGATGAAATCGTATTACAAACAGGGAATCCTTCCATTTTGAAATAAGAACCTTTGAACCAGGTCACCATTGTTCTTTGAAATCTACTCCTCTTTTTTTTTATTAGTGCTTTTTGTTTTTTGTCTTTTTTCATAACTTGGCAATTTTTAGGAGATCCAGTTTCTAGCAAATGCATATAAGAATTAACTGTACAAAAATATGTACTCTTTCAGATGGACGGACATTTACAGATTAGTCAAGCAAAACCAAATTTTACTAAGACTGAAATTTTCTTGAAATATTCAACAATGGTCCAGCACGATGTTAATAAACTCCGTTTACAATTTTCTCCCATTAATTTTGCCTTCCGTGAATGTATCAGCATTTATTACCATGGGAACTAATCTATTAGGGTGCGTGCAAGGGCATTGAGAAAAAATATTAAATAATCATAAATAATAGCAAATGATATCAAAAATCCATGAGTGGCACGAAAGATATTTTTGCATTAATTACTTGAAAAAAATATAATTGGAGAAAAATTCAGTAAAAATGGTTGAAAAGGAATCCATTTACTAAAAAAGTGAGGATAGTCTCTATATTTCAAGAAATTAAGCCGTTTTTCTGAAAAATAAATAATCTGGCTGAATGAGGAATGAATATCCAAATTTATCACTGTATTTATCTATAGATATCATTAGATTAAAATGGAAGAAATTATTTTTAAAAATTAAAAATAATTTAGTTTTTTTTTACAGAACAAGAGATAATTTTAAGTTTAAAAAATAATAACTAAGTGCAACATCTTGATATATCCAGAGTGTTGAAAAATTGAAAGAATAAAAAGGAAAGAGTTAACTTTAAAAACGTTTAGAAATTGTAAAGACTAATTTTTCGGAATTTGCAAGAAAAAAGTCATCTATTTGATCTAAAAATCAGATCCAAACAACTAGGACTAATAATTAAAAAATTCCCATTGATACTATAATTTGTTTATAATACTGAATGACACTTATTTGTTCTTGAATCACAAACCCTTATGGGGTATTAAAATATCACACGTGGCTTCTTTCTTTCGAATTTGTCAATTTTTGTTTCATTATTTGCAGATGAAAACTAATTAAAAAATTATGGTGACTTAAGATGCTTAATTACTTCAAATAAAGGATTTTAGTTGAATTTACTTTTGTTTATATTTCATTAGTGCTTCTATCTCTTTATTGTTTTTGACTTTGGGAGTGTACTAAAATTTTTCTTATAGGACTAATGTTTTTGGTTTCCCTCTCAATTCGGGAAAACAGAGGGAAAAAGTTTTTAAAAAAATTTAATCTCGCTCATAAACTTTTTTCTCTTGTAATTCTTTATTGTAGAAAAAGTATAAGATAATAAGCATTAATTAATTACAATTGTAAGATAACTCACTTTAATTTATAGAAATGTTTTAAAATCAAACTGAAATTTTCTTTATAATATCAAATCAGAGTAATTTTCTTGAAAGAAATGCTGTGCTAAGTTTTTTTCTGTGAGCCACTGGGTGTCACAGCCTAATGTTTTAGCATTTGTAATCTGTCACAATATATAAAATTTTCTGGACGGGATCTATGATCTATGAATGTTTTTGTCTTATTTATGAAGCAGTGAAATCAAAATAAAAAATAAATAAATTCATGTTTTATTCTAACACTTTAAAATAATAATCCTTTTAAAGAAATACAGTCTATTACTATTATATATGTGTTATTATTACCATCCATGTGCCATTAGATTTTTCCCCCTAATTCCTCCTTCAATTGCCTTTATAATCATAAAATTTTATTTCGTAGTTAAACTCTCTTTATTCAAAATTGTTTGCAACTATAGAATTTTGCTATGGAAATTTGTTAAGTGATTTTCCCCATAAGATTAGAGTATTTTAATAGTTTTTGAGGCCTTGAGTATCATTAATATTCTAATTTAGCTAAAAGATGATTTTATAGAGCTAGCACAAGAAATTAATTTGGAGAATATTATATTTTATCTCTACTGTTATCATATAATATGATATATTTGTTATAATATTAATATGTAATGTATTTGTTATCATATATTACAATAAATATATTATAAAGATTAAAGTAGTTACTAACCAAAATTTTTTACAAGTTTTAAACATTGATATTTTAGCCTTGTAAGAAATATTATACTTCTAAGGAAAATCTAGCTATATTGTCGTTAAATTAAGATAGAATGTATACAAAAAAATTCTTAAGCATTTATTGAAACTTTAAATATATTATGAATGTGATTAAAATTTTAGTTTAATTAGAGTATTTTCCTCAGTTTAACATTTTATGACCTTTGTTTTAACATCCATACAATTAAATAAAAAAAAGAATTTAAATGTATTATTAAAAATTAGTCTCAAAACAAAAATATAGCAGTTGCAAACTAGAATATTTATTATTATAATAAAGTACTAACCCTTTACATTCGGAAACGTGATTAATTCGGTGCATGATTATTCGACTTCTACAAAAACATTTTCGTTGCTTCAAAAAATAAATATTTATAAATGTTTTTAGTTGAATTTCCCCCAAAAATTACTTTATATCTTCTTACTAATCTTCAAGTATTTTTAGCAATCAAAGTTAAAAAATAAATAAATAAAATGTCAAAAATTTAAACTTTTCTACTATACAGATTCATTTGTGAACTCTCTATGTGGAATCTTCTGACTACTAGTGAAAAATAATTTCTTTGGAACTTTCCGAATGTTTCAGGAACTAATAAAATATGTAATATGCAATTCGAAATAAGAAAAATGGGGATGTTCAGGACGTTACTGTGAAGAATTAGTTACTATTGAGATTCATATTTCAAGACACGACTTTGTAATTCTCTCAAGTTTTTTCTATTTTTTTAATTGCTGACTCCAGTATCTTAGAGGTTACCACAGCAACGCCAGAATCAATCTCGCGCCACCATGTTTTAAAAACAAAACAAGTTATAATTACAGATAACAGACAAAATTATTTTTACAGTGAGTTAAGAGAAATTATTTAAACATTATAAAAAAGGTTTATCATTGCACTTTGCAGTCGTTTAACTAGTGCAGTCATCTCGTGACAGAAAAACTAATATGCATTTACAGGGATATAATTCTTATTATCAAGAGGCAAATTTGTTTTTATTTTGTCTTCATATCAATATTAATTACTCATTTTGAGTTAATTTTAGTAATCTAAAAAAGTTTGAATTTGAATGTGTCAGTTTTTAGTTACATACATAATGATAGATCTTTTCTATAAGGAATCAACTGTTAAAAATCTTTAAAATCAACAATGAAGCATAAGAAATTAATTAACTAAGAAATATATGTATCATAACTTTTGCTCCAGAGCTTTACATGCTACTTGGCAGAGTTTTTTTTATTTTGAAATTAGTCTGAATTTGAATTTTTGTAGGGAAATTTCTTTAAATTTAAAAAAGTTTAATTTAAACCAAGTTTAATATATATGGATTGGAATATAAATTTTAAATTAAAGTTTCTTCGTCGGCTAAAATAGTTTAAATGGTGGAACTGATGTTTCAAATAAAGTAGTTTTACTCTACTTAGACCAATTACTACAACCGGTTCAATTTCAATTTGCCGTAATGCTTGAGTTTTGAATGAGCAATGCCCCCCCCCTCTTGACAGCACCATGTGTACTGTACTCAGTTTTCTACTGGTCGTGTACAACTTCCAAATAGACTTTTAATTCAAGAAGTACGACCCTTCATCGGAAATGGAGCTAACATAACACCATCATCATTATTATTATACTCTCAGGAAAATAGAGAACTCCTTTTCTTATCCGGCAACTTCTAATTCAACCACTTCAAAGGAATTTAATATAATAATAAATAAACGTTTTGAGGTAAGGTAAACAAATTATCGCTTTTTCCTCAACAGGCGCCTAGCGTTTTAGGGCGATAAGTCTAAAGGGGCTACGAAACATTAACAGGATCATTTCACTTTTTGAAGCTAAATGTACAGGGGAAGCGTACAGATTGGTACCATTTACCCATTCTGCGTCTCTTTTGAGTTTTTAGACTTCAAAGCGTTTCAAAAATTGTTTTTCGTCAAAACATTGAATACTTCACATATTTCTGGGATTCCTTTACCGTTAAAATATATTTTTTATCAAAAAATTGGATCCTTTGTTTAAAAATCCTTTTAATTTTAAGCACCGATAAATTATTTATTCAATTTTTTATAATATAATTTTATTTAATATAACAATAAATAAACACTTTAAAGTAATAAATTATTTATTATATTTTTTCATAATATTATGATATTTAATGTAAAATATATGATATTTTTATCACAAAATTTGGTCCTGTGTTTCAAAATCCCTTAAATTTTAAGGTCCATAAAATTATTGATTCTATTTTTTTTTTCATATTATTTTGCCATAAATAAATTAAACAAATTACCACTTCTCAATATATGTTTGTAAAAAATTAAATATCTGCAAAAAAAACTGTTACAGTTAAATCCATTTGTCGTACACCATATATCAAAAATTACTTTTTAATATTATATTTCTATCATTAATGTCATTAATCATCAGCAACCAGAAACATTCAAGAACAATAGAAGAATGATAATAAAATTCGAATTATAAAGCAGAATTACTACAGATTTTTTTTCTACAAGATTAACTTTGTTTAGAATTAGCACTATTATAAACATTTCATTCAACATTTCATTTTTAAAATTATTTAGCACTTTGTTTCAGAATAATTTCACTGACTTTTCAATTACACTTTGCCTTTTCCAACGTGACAAACTATTTTTAAAGTCGTTCATTCGTTTCATTTCATTAAGCATATTTCCAGAGAAACATTAGATGATTAACAGTTTGTTGAATAATTTCAAAATACGTGTATATTGTTTTTCATTTGCATGAAGTATACGCACAAAATGAGAAAAATCCATTGTATCTCAAGTCCTCAATACCCGTTATGTTTTCAAAACCCCGCATTATTCAGATGCTCTATTTAATATTTTAGAGCCTTAAAAAAAGGAGACTGACAATGAAAATATGGTAGCATTGCATTATGCTTTGCATGACAATGAAAATACCTTCATTAGATGCTTCAAATATTTATATTTTAAATAAAAAGTACTTTGGATTCCTTTTTTTAAATATTATGAACATCGATGCATAGTTTTCATATTCTTTCAAATTCAAAATGAAAACTAAAAAAGCTTGTATGATTATACCTCTAATATTAATAACAGTTTACACAGTTTTATCATCGCAAGCTATTTGAAATAAATTTTTTAATTTATTATTTTTATTACAGAGCTCCATTACGGTTTTGACACAGTGTTTTGACAATTAAATTTCATAAATGTAACTCAAGAAACAGCCCTTTCTTTAAAAACAAATTCTGTAAAAAATGAGTTTACCTTGGTATTGAGGATATACCAGTGTTGGGGTTTTTTCACGGAGAATTCAAACTTATGATCGTGAATATTAACAATTGCTTACTTATTAGAAATATACTCGATCGGAATGTATTTATTAACATTTATCATAATATATTAGAGCATTCATTCATTCATCATCTAATATGCATCTACATTCATACTTTCTGTCTCACAACAGCACAATAAAAGGTTATTTGTTTACCCGAGTTACCTTGTATCAGGTACCAGATGTTACCTTGTGTGTAACATCTGGAATGTTCGACTCAGCTGGTCAGGCTCAGATGGCTGTCATCTTGTCATCGCTAACATCACCGTCATCCCTTTGGCTTTCCTCACAAGTCCGCCATCTAGGGAGGGAGGGAGAATTCCATTGTGTCGTTTCCTTACCAATGTTTAGTGCGGATAATGATGCTTGGTTTCCTCCTTTTCTGAGAATTATGTAGTATCTGAAAACTCTGGTCATAGCGATCTTTTCCAGCAGGATCTAAGAGTTGTATAAAGAACAATGTGAGCAGTATGATTTTAGAGTTGTATAAAGAATGATACGAACAGTATGATGAATTCTTAGTTATTGTTGAAGCATTGAATTTGAGCATTTCTGAGCTCATAAGTATTAAAGATGATCAATAGTGGCTGCTATGTCAGTTTGCATTCTATATATATTAGTTTCTTTTATATAATTGTGCGTCCATATTGAATTTCTTCAAAATGTGTTAATTTGTGTCATGTAATATTAAAATTTCGTATCATCTTACGCATTTTTTAAAAAATAAACCTGAAAAATTCGATTTAAATTGATATCGCGCAAAAGAAAGAACTTTGGAAAGAAAAGTTGGTTTCATTATTTTAAGCATAATCTTTTCAATAGGAGTCAATATATTTTTGTAATTCATAAGTACATGTTTTGGATCAGCTTGGTATTACTAAATACACTGTCTGTCAAAAAATATTTAAATATTCTTCATCGTTTATTAATCAATTATCTTACATTTTGATCACAATGCCTCTAAAAAGAGTATTTTTTTGAGCAAAAGAGCTCATTTTTGTATAAAAAATTATAATTAAGACAATTATTCAATTAAAATGCCCAACTTTTCATAAAAATTCAAATTCTCTGAATTAATTTAATTTGATAAAATATATATTACACTTTTATGTTCAAATTAATTGTAGGGTTAAATTGAATTGCTGATGTGTTATAAAAATTTGAAATTCGTACTTTTATTGTTTTATTTTTATATATCTGCTTATTTAATCGATTACTAATAATTATTCTTGGTTTGCATTAAACTTCCGTGTAAAAAATGAAAACTTTGATGTGTTTTTTCTTCAAATTTAAATCCACTTTTGTAGTTTTTACAAGTGACAGAGATGCAAGTAAATTTAAATGCCAAACAAATAGTAATTTCAAAAACTTAGTGAATACTGTGAATTTCTCTAATTTTGATCATCGTTTCGATGTATAATGCGAATTCATCTGGAGAGAAATATGAAAAGTGGAATATAAATTAAATGCAGGCTTTTGAAAGCACTTTAGATTTAAAATTATGAATTATTGTATTTTTCTCTATAAAATGGTTCTGATGCAAATGTGATATTTTACAAACAAATTCGTTTCGAGTCAAATTATACAAAAATAAGATATAGGAACTGAATTACGAACTGCCTAAATTATTAATTAAAATAATGAAACGAAATTTGGTTTTGATTAATTGATCAAAAAGGATACGAATAAATAGAGTTATAAAATTATAAAGAAATAAAAGCAAGAATACACGAATTCAAAAAATATGTTTGACTCTTTATAAAGTGCTCTTTATAAATGAGACAGAAATTCGAAGATTCTTGAACTGCTCCTTTTATTTTGTTTTTCATTAAATAAGCAATTCAGCACAAATATCGCATCGCAATTTTCCATAAATTATTCTAATCTTTGCTTGGTGTGAGCCGTTTCATAAAACTTATCACTGTTCTTTTCTGTATTTAATCAATAAAGTGATTGTTCCTAAAAGCCATGTATCAATATGTGATTCTTTCGATTCTGATAAATAATGATAACAATAATTTAGTCTTCTACTAAAAATGTTTTGAAAAAGTTAATATTTCTGATTTTCTTCGATCAATAGAAAAGCAATATAATATAAAATGGTGGTTATTGAATTTCCGACTATAAGTTTCAAACAGAAATTTTTAAGCACAGAAGTGTCAAATAAAATATTTATAAAGTATATGATTAATACTCATCATAAGTATATGATTAATGCTAATAATCATTTCAGTCTTCAAAGAAGAAAGCATTACTCTTCATGGGGAAAATGTCGCGATTTCAAAGACATTCTGTAACAATAAAAGAGATAAACAAATAAGTCTTTACTTTTTAAGTAAACTTTCATCTTCGCCATTATTAAAACCATATCTGTCTGAATAAATTTATTTTTGAACTAACATAAATAACAAATTTTAATTTGTAACAAAATAGTTGCGATACTGGAAAAAATTTCATCGTTTAAACTTCTCAAGCTTTATTGTAGTTACTGTTGCGGTTTGTTTGTTTTTTGAATTTGGAGACAAAACTACAAAATAATTTTTTTTCTCATAAGCATTCAACGTTATGCGGCACCAAGACATTTAGGATGTATCTCTATATTTAATGTCAAATACTTAAAAATTCAAATTCAAATGTCAACAATTAAAAATTCCTATCCGAATTTAACACCTTCACATAGTTATGTCTTTAGACAATTATTTTAGATAGCGACAAATGTTTATAATTTTATATTTTTACAATTTTCTGATATCTAAGCAATATTATTCATTGAACTGTGAGAGGAGCTGGTGTATCCAATTAGATATTTATTGTATTAGAATTCAATACCCCTCATTAATATTATGTACCCCTTCGTTTTTACAATAAGTCTTTGTTTAATAGAGAAATATCAAATTCAAAGAATATGTTTCCCAGTGGATTGTATTTTTGTTCTAAATTGTGTTCTTTTTCATATGCTTTTTTTTCATTTGACTTATTTAATGTTTTCAAAGATGAAATTTTGTAATTGATTTTTCCCTCATTTCTAGAATTTTAAAGATTTGTACATTTGTATATTCTCTAATATAATACACTTTTAAAATAATTTTTAGAATAAATAAATTTTAACCCTATATTAGGGGCGCCATCTAATAATGAATTAGAGAAAGTTCAATTTCATGATCCCAAAATATTAGTGATAATTAGTTATTAGTTGAAGAATAAATGTTAGGAAATAATTAAACTGACAAATAAAGTTTCCTTTTTAAAGCATTAATAAAAGTGTATTTTATGAACTATTTACATTAAATTTATTCAATAATTTTGTATTTTCTCTGTAGGTGATGGGAGGAGCCATATTGGGCCTTGGAATTTGGGTAAGAAGTGACTCCGATTTCTGGGAGTACCATCGAGGGTTGGATATTCCACAGTATTATCAAGCATGCTATGTGGTGATCACACTGGGTGTTATCATCCTTATTATAGGCTTCTTTGGATGTTGCGGTGCTGCTTTGGATAGTCCTTGCATGCTTTTTACGGTAAGTAAAATGATGTAAGAGAAAGTATCAATGCGGAATTCTTTGAATAGAAAAATAAATAATGGAACATTGCTGCATTTCGTAGTGCTCGCAGTTGATAAGTTATCAAAGTTTGTATTCGACGCCGAAGAATTCTTTGAACAAAATTAGCTAAGAATATGTAATTTTTATTTCTCAGATACCAATACTCGATTTTTATAAAAAAAATTCTTATAGTATATGCATCTTTTATAACTAAAATAAATGCCTGGTGGTTTTTAAAGAAAATCTGTATGCAATGCGTTATTTCTAGTACTTTAAATAAAGTCAGCGCATGTCTGAAAAGGATTTTCGTATACTTTGATAATTAATTTTTCTATGAAATCAATTTGCATAAATTTAATGCTCAAATGTGTATGCAAAACTCTCGACTTATCATATCCATGTGCTTTATCTCATAATTCTTTGAGAGAGCTAAATAGAATGAAAAAAAATCCTTTAGAATGCCTAATTAAAAATATGCACCTATGACGAATGTTTAGTAATTTTGCCTTGTGAATAAATTTAAATTTTTATCTTTCTCATTCTTTATTTATGATAATTATGTAAGTGCAATTTTACTTTATTATAATAATCTTAAAATGATGCTTGATGAAGAAACAGTCTAGAATCTAGAAATTTTCGTACACATTTCTTCATCATCAATATGATTAGGGAGTAAAAATAACATATATAGATACCAGCAAAATCCTAAATTTTTTTTAATGTCGAATAAATGCTCATATTCTGTTCAAATTTCAGTATTTTGTTATCGAGATAGTTATAAAAATTTATTTATAATTATCTTAAAATAGTGCTTGATGAAGAAACAATCTAGAATGTAGAATTTTTTTACATATTTTTTTCATTATCAGTAGGATTTGGAAGTAAAAATAACATATATGGATACCAGCAAAATCCTAAATTTTTCAAAATATCGAATAAATGCTCATATTCTTTTCTGATTTCAGTACTTTGTTATTCTCGTGATAATTGTGCTTATGGAACTAACTGCTGCAGGTCTGGTGTGGAAACATGCTGATGGTGAAAGAGTAAGTGACATTGCCATAATTTTTCATTTTAGATTTAAGATTAAATGCAAGAATAATTTATTCCATAATTTCCCTACACTCAATAATAAAAATAGGTGCAATGGAGGAAAATGAAATCAGTCTTAAAATGCAATATCTGCTTCCTATCATTGAATTATTCTTATTATTTTTGTATTTTTCACTACAAAAGAAAAAAGGATAACCGTACTTCCCATCATTTCACCAAAAATGCATAATTTTTAATTCAATTCCTTAATAATTTTTATGCATTGATGACATGATGACATTGATACATTGCTGGCATTGAAAGATATGTTTTTCATCCTCATTATATGAGCAGAATCTTCGGTAAAGCGTTTACTTCTCATTCACTCCAAGAAATATTCACTGTTCAAAATGGTACTATCACCACTATTAAAAAAATCACAACTTAATCAATTAGAAGCTGTTATATGTTGAAAATTAATATTTCTTATCAATGTAGGCGAGAAAACTTCACCAACATTCTTTCTTCATTATCTGTTTATTATATTTCAAGAAGTATTTTAAGTGTGTGACTGAAATTCTTTTCCTTCAATAATAATGAAAATAAATGATGTAATTTTATATTAGAGCAACCTGATCTTTACTATGAATGATAAATAATAATTTCCTTTTCGACATTAAAATAGAAAATATGATAATTTAATTGTCGTCATTTATCATGTTTCCATTTTTTTAATTTTATTTCTCTACAATACGGTTTTGTTGACATCATATGAACTTCATTCTTAACCTTTAAACCTCGCATATTGATTAGGTGATTGATAAGCTACTCCAGAGTAGTAGTTTCAGGTTGAGCCGTTACATGTATGCTGCTTTAAAAAGCTAATAATAATATTAATTAATTAATAATAGTAAGTTTGACTTATTGAAATTTTAATAACAAATAAACATTAACTTATCATTAATCTTAAGTTAATATCACTTCTTCAATTTTTGAAAAAAAAAAATCATGGAGTCTCCTAGTATTAAAGGAATGAAAATTTTCCTTGTACATACCTTGAAATAAATACACAAGCCATTATGTATAATGTTTGAAGTTAGACCACCTTTACTTTTTTAGATTTTACATTATCTTTACTTATATACACTTTAAATTATCATTAACATAATCAGAATCTTCCAATTATATAATTCAAAGCGTAGATTATCATTTACTATAATTTATAGAATCAGATTGGTTTTTCTAGATAAAAAAACCATAAATAAGACAAAATTATCCTTAATTGTTTCGTAAGTTTTTAAATCCAGATAGCACAGCATGTGTACATTATAGAGTATTTTTGTTTGATATTATGCATTATTAAACTTCATTGCACAGCATTATGTAATATTGTAAATATTGAACATACCATGCAATATAGAAAAGTAATTTGCTTGTAATAATATCCAGTTAAATTATTTTTAAAATATTATCTGTGAAATTAATGCTCTTAAAAGGAAGAATATTAAACCAATTATAACCAAACTTGTTACATTTTTTTAAAATTGATGAATAATAAATATCTATAAAAATCTTTTTTTCATTATAAAATTTACCAACAAAAGTGTACTATAAAATTTTAAAGAAAATGGCATTAATTTTATAAAATTAATGCCGCTGGTGTTTTTTAAAATGGTATTTTGGTGTTTTACTACATACCCATTATTTTACAAAATTAATTTACTGTACAAAATTCATAAAATTAATTGATGTCTGGTATTTATGTAACGAAGTAAATTATTATTATCAATGGAAATTATATTATCAAAACACGACTTGTATTTTAATTTCTTTATGATAACTGCATGATCGATGGTTTTTAACATATGTCGTATCTAATATTTTATTACATTTCTTACTTATAAATGTTGTCTTTCAGTTTCAGCAATTTTTGACGGATTCGATAAAAAATGCGATTGACAGATCCCAAAGGGAAGACATGGAAGCTTTGAGATTTGTGGAATTGTTACAACTGCACGTAAGTAAAATAAAGGCAATAGTTGATCCATCAAAACACGATTTAATATTTATTACTTTTAGCTTCTGTTTTCAAAAAATAGATGGCGATACGAGAGTGTAATAAGCAATAAACATCATTACATGGCAGAAGACATTAAAAAGAGTCGGGAGGTTTCGATTAATTGCCTTTTCTTTTTCTTGAAATAAATCCTCATATTATCTCGATATTTAGAATGAGGGTTTCAAGGGAAAGAACTAAGACTGTGGTTTTCTTTTAAATCACTAAAGCTGGAATGTTATCAAAACTCCTTTTAAATAAATTTTGTTGTAAACTAGTAAGAATAGTTTTAAAAAGAATTTTTTAGCATTGCAATAGGTTGTTTTTATTCGTTATTTACTACTTATTTGAAATAATTATGCTGCCAATAGTAATAATTATTAAAAAATTATTAGTAAAAGAAAAATAAGGACGAGAGCATTTCTTTTTTTTTATTTTTCTAATTTGACTAAATTATAAAACATGACTTCAAATATGTGAAGTTTCATGTTGTTGCAGAGTCAAATTAGATATAAAGAATAATTAAAATCCTTGCATATTTTTAATTTTTTTTAAATTTCTTTTAGGACTATATTTTTCCAATAAATAGTTAGCCATTTTGTAATTATTCTTGCTTCTTAAATTTTCTTTCTCAAAATCAATTTTTCAATAAGTAGAGAACTCTTTGAATTCAATAATTTTAGCACATTCTTTAATCCATGCTTTTTTGTAATCAGTAATTTCAATAAATTATCTCTCATTAAATTAATATATAAAACATAAGCAATTTTAATTATCTTTCATGTATTAATTTTCTTACAGAATAATGAATATCAAATTTTCTCTTTCACTCGTTACAATGAAACAAGGAATTGCATTTATTTCATCTAAATTTTCAGTAGTTAGAATATTGGAATAAGGTGTTTCTCTAGTTTGCAGCTATATTTACTAAACACCTTATGATTAAAACTAAAAAGGAAAGAAGCTAAAATTTGAGAAATATCTGTTATTAATTTTACGATGTCGTAGTTAGATGACTTATCTCAATTGAATTCATCTTGAAAAATAAATGTCTATGTCTTGACAACGAAACTCAATCAATAAGAGCCTTTTTTTCAGGAGGGGGGGAGTTCTAATCTATTTATAAGTTTCTCAAATGGTACTTCTATGGCACGAAAATGAAAATCCCTCTTCTTTCGTAAACATTTGGCTTTTATAAAAAATTATGTATAAACTTTAAAATATATATATTATCTTTCATAAAAATTAAGATTCTGTTAAATACATACACATATCCTGAATATAATTTAGGAATAGATGTTAATCTAACAGAAATATAACATATATAGAACTGTATTATTTTTCATTTGATGTTTCTGTAAAACACTTTCAATTTCTTAACTATTTGAAATTTTCTTCTTTATAATTACTTTTTAAATTTTTGTTGCATTTTGTCTTTGAAGCTTACTGTGCATTTTGATTCTATATTTATATTTGAATTTCAGTTGGAATGCTGTGGTGGTTACGATAAAAATGATTATCATTCAGACGATATCCCGCAATCTTGTAGTAGTGATCGGACAAATAATGTATTCATTCATGTAAGTAATTCGCATTCATAACGTTATTAATGTGTCACTTTGAATTTAAAATGTGAATAAAATACAACATTTGGTAATTAATCCTTAGGGATGCGGAGAAAATATTCGTCGGTATCTTGAACAGAAGGCTGGTGCAATTGGAGGTGTGGCCCTTGGATTAGTTTTGGTCCAGGTAAAAAAAAAATCTTTCGCTTAATTCTATTCACTTTTTTCGTTCTACCGTTAATAGATTTGTGTTAATTACTATAAAAAATTATATGGTTAATTACTGGAAATTCAAGTTATATAAATAACAATAATCGTTTGCATAAATTAATTCGCTTTTTTCATTCGTCAACTAATATATTTTTGTTTATTACTGTGAAAAATTATATTTTAATATTCTTGTAATTTAATCCATCTATAACTTTTTTTCAAATTGGTGAAAGTGTTTTTCAAGTTATTTAAATAACAAAAATATATAATGGATTGAGTGTTATTATTTAAATTGTTCGTGACTTTATATAATTAGGCAACTAAATAAACTGCATTTGATTTAAAAAATAATATTCCACACTTAGATAAAAGAAACGAAGAAATAAAAACCTCATTATTTTACATATATTGTTAATACAGATGACAACAAACTGTATTCACAAAATTGAGAAATCATATCATGTCATTGTTATATATATATGATGCCACTAATATATGGAAGAATGCATTCGTTTTATTTTATTTAAACAACTGGTTTACAGAAGAGATTTATGAATGAAGTAAAATCAGAAATAATGATGCTGATAACAGTTCATCGGCTCCAGAAAATGATGAAAGTTTTCTTTGTCAAGCAAACGATCTGACTAGAACGTGTTTGTCTTGATGATTGTTATTATGATCTCTCTTAATGGGAGATTTCTTCAACCCTAAAGCCATTTGCGATCTAACTTTCAATTTGATGTTTGGTTGTTGCATGTATGTCAGAAACGTATACCGCCGTTAAATAACCTTGGATTGATTTTACTTTGCATTTTAAACTAGCCAAACTTGAATGATACGCGTCTAGGTCAGAAGTTCTTCCTAGTTGTTTAAGCATTCTCATCATTAGCAAATAAAATCTGGGATAAGAATTCGAAAATTTTCCGAGATTAAAAAAATAATAAATAAATAAAAGATTTTCCATTTCCAATTAAGGATTGGAGACAAGTGAAATTTATCTCCATATTGAATCTAAAAGAAAATTTATTTTGAGTTACAACTCCCATTATATAAAATACGGAAAATTAATTTTTCCCATGATTTTGTAACTCAATTCTAAGGTTATTCAAATAAAAGGGAAAATTATTTCCCTTTCTTTATACCTTTACTTATATTTAGTTTTCATTTCAAGCTGTTATCCATTGTAGTACGATGTGACAGTTCTGATGTAAACTACTAATAAAATTCAAACAAACTCTTAAATAATTTTTAAATCGAAGGTACATCATAATTATACACTTCTTTCTTCAATTTCAGTACATTTCCTTAAAAACATTTAGAAATGGTTGCTTGTAAGTTTACTCGTTATACAATTAATAAGAATGCGTTTATAAAAAAAAGTTGTAAAAATTATTTCCATATGCTATCTGTTTCTACATGATGCACATTTTTCTGTATTGTTAAAATAAACAAAATAATCAAATCAAATTATTTTAAATTTCTTAGACTTAATGTAGAGCACTTTAATGCATTATAACGCAATGTGACTTAAATTTCGTGTTCCTTTTTTACCTACTTGAATACGTAAAGAGAAGATATAAGAATCGTCAAATATTCGAACTCGATCTTTTATCGAATCTTCATGTTTCAGATCTGCCTGAATTCGAAAAGTTCATTTTTGGAAAATGTCTCTTTGTCATGAAGTTAATTCGAAAACATATGAGCTGGACTGTTGAAATTTGTTATATGGTCGATACACCAAATTTGCAGATTTCTTTCAAATGTTGAGCAAAATCTATTCAAAGGAAGTTCGTTTGTCCAGCTGTTCGAAAATGAGATAATGCGATGACTACAAAACGTAAAGAGAGAGATATATGCATAAGATTCGATACACAGGTTTACAGATTTAACAACTATAATGAAGACATCTGTCTAATTTTGAACCAAATGAAACAAAGGGATGATTATCTGACAGACTGAGCTATCAGAAACATGTAAATGCGTTTATTCAAAAACGCACTGACATAAATATATCAAACATGGTATGAAATGTTGTGATTAGAAGTAAAGTTTTGTACCAAATCTTTGTTGCAATCGATAGAGAAAAATGTGTCTAAAGCATAAATTTGATTTTTGAATATTATTAATGACATGATAATGATTCATAGTTAAAAACTCTCCAAGGATGACATGACAAATTCAGTAAAAGTACTAAATTCACAACAAAAGTCAATATTCCGTAACTGTTGAGCGCCAATGCCATTCTCTTGCAAAACTTATTAGAGAATGTACGAGAATGTTTTGGGAAGACCAATTCCTCTGATTCAAATGTCTTTTCACCCTAAAATTAAATTTTTAAAATCTGATAAATATCAGTTTCATTAGATTCGAAAAATTATCAATATACTTTTTTTTACTTTTTATCTTTTAAGAAGTTTAGCTATAAAGAGTAAATATTGGTCATATAAAATTGCTTTTAAAGTTAAAAAATTAAATAAATTGGCCTTTTTATAAATAATTTTATAATAAATTTGACAATTTTATATAATAATGGAAAGTCAAATATTTGTTTTCTTTTCAGATTCTTTGCTTAATTTTTACTGGATGCTTGTTCTGCATTCTAAGAGAGGATTCAAAAGGAGGTTACTAATAGCTGATAAAAAGTTTTACATGACTTCATTTCACTTTGCTTGCTTTTATGAAGAATCAGATAACATTTTAGAGAGTAACTGAATAAATTTCCTGTGGAACGAAGCAGAACATAAAAAAGCGAAAACAAATGTTGAATTCCTATATTGAGCATTTTGTTTTCTGAATTTAATAAGAAATGTAGAATTTTAGAGATTTGCGTTAAGCCTGTTTTTATTTCTCAGGTCATACTATAAACAATATAGTTAAAAATCAAAAATCTCCAAAAATAGTTGTATTTTATATATTTAACCTTTGCACTTAAAGCATTTGATTTTATTTTGTCGCAAGCTGTTCAACTATTTTTCATGTTATCTTAAGACGTTCACTTAGCTTGAAAACCATACTTTGCATTTCATACATTTGTCATTTCACAAAACACAAATGCATGTGAAATTTTATTTCCATAACCTTTTATTAACAGAACAATGGACTATTTCATGAAAGGGTATATTTTTGCAGTCTAGTAAAGCTCTTGAACAGCAAATGACAAATATAATTTGCTAGATAACCCATGTTTTTTTTTCTATCTCCTAACCCTTAAACCTATATTCAATAGAAAAGAGATTATTTGATTTTTTCATCTGCTATTTTTGTAAAGCTTTCAGATTTCAAAATTGAAAATAAAGAAATTAATTTGTTGGCACTCCAAACAGTTAAACAGGTCGCATTTGAAAAACGTAACTCACTGATTTTAATCAAAACTATATAAGATTTTAAAATTCCTTTGATATGAATATATGTAATATTATGATATTTTTAATGCAGGTAATAAATTTTTTAATATAAAGGATGATATAATATTAGGATATTATTAATGCTTGTTTTGATTATCAAAAGAAAAAATATATATATTAAAGGTTTTGATACTTATATATAAATTAGAACTGAATCTTATAAATTTATTAAATCATTTTTGTAAAATTAATCTCCTCGGGTTTTTTTATTATATCGGGTTTTTTAAATTATATTGTAGTGTTAGTGTTAATTGCAAATCAACATTTTTTTTTCATTTTTATCGGAGTAGACTTACTAGTTTTTATATCATCTAAACTTTTTTGCTGTGTTGTATTTGATTTATTTTATATTCGTGTCATATTTTGTGAAAAATTTTCATTTTATTTGTTCATATCACTACAATTGTATTCTGAGACTATAAATGTACTTTGTTTGATATAATAAAACTTTTGTAGTACGTTGTGTCATAAAAGTAAAAAAAAAAAAACTTATTTTTATTTTTCAAATACATTAACCCAGTAATTTCTTTCAAATTTTATGAATTCTTTAAAAGCAAAACTACTTGCGTTTGTAGGTTTTTGTTTTCAGTGTTATAGAAAAAGTCAGACTTGTATTTTTGTTGAATTAGAGGAGTAAAATTTAACTTTAAAAGCTATATAGATCTAAAGTAAATTGCTTCATCTGTAGATTATTAAATGGTTAATGATGAATGATTTCATTTTCTAACACAATTTTCAGTAATCAAACAGAGCAATAATCTCCTAATATAATAAATATAAATATCAGGATGTATTATCCTGATATAAACATCAGGAAAACAAATTCTAAGGAGTTTTAGTGCAAAATATAGCGTTAGAGAAACTTTTAAAGAAAAATAGTAAATATCGAACAATTACGGCGACAGATTTTTTTTTTATCTAAGGTACGAATTTTCTTAAATGTCTTGGACCATCAGTTTTAGATTTACTAGTTACACAAATAAATGTAGTTTAAGGTCCAAGTAAGCAGCACGAATTTTTCGAGATTCTCCGGAAAATAACAGGAGCGTTAAACTGTCATTAAGTATGTATAATAAAGTTATAGTAAATGTTTAGTAAAAAATATCGCGGAAAAGTTATTGATATGTCCTTTAAGGTCTCTATACAAAATGAAGCAATTGAACCTATAATATTTTCTAGTATATTCTATACTTTCAAGCATAATATAATATACTTGAACCTATCATTTTATATAGGTTAAGATATACCTATACCTTAACCTATACAAAATGAGTCAATTGAAACATTTACAATTAATCTTCAGTTCACTTTTCCGGTTTTAAAGAATGCTACATTTCATACGTTAATATCTTCATTTTATAATAACTATTTCTCCACAAAAGAAAAAAAGCCACCTCATTGACCGATTTAAACGTAGGAAAGTAATCATTAGAAAAAGACATGGGGAAATAGGAAAACATTCATATTACAGTTCGTTGTCTCTACAAGCCTGTAAAGAGGTCTTCGAAGTCATAAACAAATAAGTTCTAACTTTGGTCTGTTTGTCTACTAATCGATTTAAGACTTATGTTTTCTATTCCCTTTTTAGAAAAGAATTCTTAAACTGAATATTGTATATTCTTAATAAATGCATCCAAAGCTTAGTGAACTCTAAGCGTACAATTTTTAAGTATACCTTTGTAATGCTGAAACATTTTTATATAGCATGGATTTTTGATGCCATATTAAAAACTTTATCCTTCGTTTTTCATGGATATGAGTATTTTTACGTAAAATTCTAAAAAAAAAAAACTAAGTGTAGACCATAAACGAATACTATAAGTAATTTTCTGTTTAATTAATGCAACCTTCGATCATTTCCAGCATGATTTCATAAAATATTAAATGGTATTTAAAACATCTAAAGTAATCCTGTAAGTTTAGCAATTTATCATAATCCTTTCATCAAAATTTAAACAGATGGATTATAAATTCATATAATCTGCAAAAAATATATTTGGAGGTTGATGAGTGATAAAGTATCACACTTGCTTTTACTCGCATACCATCTGATTTTGTTTCTTATTTCCTTATACATTTTTTGCAAGTATGCATTATCTTTCTCAGGAGCAAAACAACTCTCATCATATCCAGCGCAAGAAATGCTAATAAGTTACCTTGAAAAACCTCGAGAACACTATCCCGAATCGCACATTTCGTTACCTTGATACACTTGATTTTACCTTGATATACCTGAGGAAACCAGATCATTTCCTGGCCTGCCAGCTCTTCCTCACGTTTAAGATCCATCGTAGGTGGAACCGGATGCAATTTTAGAGCCTCAAAGACTGTAGTTAACGTTACTTTAAGAAACTAGGAGGCAATTCTGTTCCGCTAGTAATTTCAGGAAAGTGCGAAGTTCTTCCTGAAGGTTTTCGCTTTCAGGAGCTCTCAAGTGTATTATTAAGAGCATTCACGCGGTAACATTCACTACCCTAAGATTTCCATTTTACTGCTTCATATAACTGTGTAATGATTACAGTAAAACGCCTCTCCAAAGTGAGGTATCAAACAAGAGAATCGGAACGCTTTTTGATGGTTTAGGCTAGACATTTTAAAGAAGTACTCATAACTCCTTTTCTTGTGAATCGACATAATTCGTATTTTATATCCTATTTTTAAAGAGTTTTGAGTTTAAATAAAGAATTTTATTATTAGTTCGTTGCATCTGATACAGTTTTCATTATTTTTTAATGCCGATAGATGGCAACAATATTATCTCCTTTCGGAAACGCTAAGCACGAATATTATTTGCTATGCATTGTAAGTCATGACAAACTATTTGGTAAAGTCCTGTCCATGTTTTAAGCTCATAATAATGAATATTTATTGACATTTTAAAGTTTAATTTATATTTTTAATTTCATGAGAAATGATATGAATTGTTGCTTTCAAGCATGCGTGGTAGTAGAAAATCAAAAATCTGGCGTGTTGTTATTTAATTCAAATCTCTTAAAAATGATTATTATTCCTTTCTATTGAGTATTTTTAACATGTTAATAATTTAAAGAAATTCAGCACAGGAAATATTAAATTGACAATATCTCTTAAACCAAAGCAAGTTAGTCTATGACGAATCTAAGATAATAATATAAGATAAACAAATTAGGATAATAAGATAATCTATACAACACATAAATTAGATATGTAATTTTTTTTCGTATCTATATACATAGATTCTCTCACAATCTCACCTTTATGAATTATACATAAATATATATACACATATTTCTATATTTGCAAAGATTCTCTCATAATTTCACCTTAATGAATTATTCATAGATATATACATATTTACATATATACATAGATTCTTTCATAATTTCACCTTAATCAATTATACATAGATATATACATATATACATATTTATATATATATATGCATAGATTCTTTTTCATAATTTCATCTTAATGAATGTTAAGTTAAAATATAAGTAATTTAGTTGCAAAAAAATATCTTCTCACCATGTGATTTCAAAGGATTTTTAAAATTAGCTTATCTTTTAAAGAACTTACAAAATACGTGAAAAAATGCTATATATATGGGCTTATATGTTCTGAATAATCTTTCTTTAATTGATTAATTTTAGAAAAGTTACTTTGTTTAGCCTTAAAGTTATATTATTCTATCTCTTTAATATAAATGCCCAATTTTGAAACGATATTGCATGGTTTTCAGAATGCTGAGCAGCATTGGGGAGATATTGTACGATATATTTTATAATTGAGACAAATCTGATTGAAATCTTATTCCACTAATGAAAATTATATACTATGATCCTTCCTTGTTTTCATGACAAATATAGCTATTAAATTTAAAACAGAATCGACTTCAGCTGGAAATTGATCCTCAAATCTTCATATCAGTTATTTCGTTAGAAAATTTTCATCTTACAGTAATATATTTATTTTATTAAACAAACAAATAATAAGCATTACGCACCTTAAGTCTTAAAGGTAATATTTAAAAAACATCTTTTTTTCCATTATATTCTTCCAATAAATAATTCACGCAATGATATATACTCCTATAATTACGACAGAAAGTTAACCCATTTTCCATTTCGTTTATATGACCAATAATAATTTCCAAAAAAATTATTTATGAAGAAGCCCATGGCTAATTATGAAATGCTTTCGAATTAAAGTTATATAAATATTTGTGATTTCTTGATAATAACTACTTTTTTATAGGTTACGTATTCATTTAAAGCAGTGTTTCCCAAACTTTTGGCATATGTGTGCCTCTTCTATATTTTTCGTAACGCTGAGTAGCATTTGTCAAAAAAATGTATGCATTTTAATAACAATCAAAATCTATGTATTTATTATTTTTGTGACATACAGAATAACAGTACACGAGAAATAGAATTATTCATAGTAAAATATAAATTAAAGTTATATTATAAGTAACATTTATTTTTATCAATGAGAAGGATGAAACTGTTTGTACCGAGATGACAGGTCGTCATAATTTGGTTCCTTCTTTGTTAATTTTAATCTCAGATGCGCTTCCGCGTCCAATATTCTACTCCTTTTTTTCGACAATCTGTACAAATGCTGAAAAAGCAACTTCTCATAAATGTGAAGTTGGAAAAGGCAAAATGTATTTCAGAGCTTTTTCTGCTTAGATCAGATACACATGTTGCACTTGTAACCAGAATGATGTTAAGGCACTCTCCCTATGTTTAATTTCCAAAAGTCCGATTGAAGCCAATTCCAACAATGAAGTAAGCCAAAGCGACGGGGGGGGGGGGGGTACTTTACTTCATTCGCGGTGAAAATCAAAGGTTTCGCTCCCGTGGGGAGGGACATGGAACCACAGACGATTGGACCTTCTTTCATTTTGAACAGAGTCACGTGATTTTCCGGGGGTTGACTTTCTCCTAAGTTGTACCCCCATCAAACTCTTATTGTACCCTTGGGGGTGAACGCACAACACTTTGGGAAACATTGATTTAAAGTATCTATCAAAAAAAAAAGAAAAAAACTCCCTACCAATTTTGTTGGTTTCAGCACCAGAATTTCTGTACAATTGTAAGCTGTTACAATGTGCCCTAACATGGGGCAATTTGTAACAGTGAAAATAAAAACATTTTAAATTATTTTCTCTTTACCATTCTTTTATTAATTGAAGTACATAGGACACTTATTATCATTATCACTTGACATAATGGTAATCTATATAAATAAAAATAAATGTTTGTCTGTATGTCTCTTATGCACTGAGTGCCGCTCATCCTATTGCGATGAAACTTTGACTACTTAATACTTGCATATGGCATGGTTATAGGGCATAGTTAAGTTGTCTAATGCATAAAAAATAATTTTGGAGCTATTTACCGCAACTATTAACCATGGAGTAACCACCAAAGAATTCGCCAAAGAGACACAAGAGATTCAATAAAGATGCCAAATTCTAGACATTAATATTTCGTAGTTATTGTGTCCTCCCGCTGGTGGGATGTGGTGTGGAGAGAGGGGTGCCAGTTCAGGTGTCGTCCTCGTCATCTGACCGTGGTTCAAAATTACGAGGTCCGTCCCAAAATAGCCCTCGTGTTGCTTTAAACGGGACGTTAATATAACTAAACTAAACTAAACTAACTTCGTAGTTATTGTACGTAAATGCAATAAAAGTCTTTTTCTGAGGTAATTATTTTATTTCAGAATGTGCTAGAAAAATATAGGGAAACAAACTCTATAGGTTTGAAATTTTAACTAAATATTTAAGAAAATTTTAGCGTTTTCTGCAGTAACTTCCGAAAATATCATAGAACAAATAATTTTGCATCATCTCGGTTTTCAAAAAAATTATGTTTTCAACTGTATTAAAGATTTCATGATACAAATATATTTTCTATGTTTGATCAGTTTTAAAGGAAAATATTTTAATCGCATTTTTTAACATTAAACTTGAGAATTCTGAACTATTATTACTCTAATCACGAGATACAATAAATAGTTTCTGTCATTACCATTCTGAAAGAACACCAAACTTTACAATTCTAAAAGAATACACAAATCTAATACATAAAAATGAAAAATTGTTTGTAGAATAGAATACTAAAAATAGAATAATACTATTTATGCTTCTACTTTATATATCCTTCATTTTCAATGGATGTATTTTTTGCCGACAAGAAAATAAATATCATTCTTAATTAAACATTATAACTAAATCAAATTCAAAAGATATTTCCTAAAAAAAATTTTTCTGCGACAGCAACGAGCCGGTTACCAGCTAGTAAATAATATCAAGAAGTGTACAGTAAAAAGAAGATAAAAAAATATGTAACCAATCAAAATAAAAATCATTCTGCACCAGAAGTGCATTTAACATAAATAAATGATAGTCTTATTCTTATATCACGCATTTTGTGAGCATAGTTTCCAAAATAAGCATTGAGCCCATTTCCTTCATCAGAATCGCCGGCCCCTGTTGGCCTATTTGTAATGTCTTGACTTCTGAGTCAAATTATCAGATGGGTGTGTATTGATGACACATGTTAATGATTAAACCAAAAAGTCTAGTTACATGAATCAAACACAAATCAAAGCAAATATCGTTAAAGGTAATGTATTATAAGTCACCCCCCTCGTAAAAATTCGGACATTTTTGTTGATTTATATAAAAATAATAATAATGCAGTTAGTAAACAGAATTGAAAGTAACTTTATAAAACTTAATGCATAAATATACAAAATCCTTTTTAAAAAGATCAATTTACTTACATTAAATTAAAATTTACGTGATGCTTTTTTTTTCTGTATTTATGTTAAAACAAAGTATGTTCACAAATTTAACTGTTGGCAACTTCTTACTATCTTTATCGTATGGGCATTAGCTATGCTGACCCAAGAATCACGTGGAGAGCGCATTACAACTTATCTTAGTTACCAGTAGCACCAAGCTAGCTCCCTGCATCTTAACATTCAAGGGATTAAATTAGTCCCGGTATTCAAAAATATTGGTAGGGATTCAATGATATAAACACTTTCATACAGCATTTAATTTTTTTTACTAATGTATGTACTTAATACTGCAAAAATCATCAGATAAATAAAATTTTATATTATCAGATGAAATTTTTAACAAAAGCTGATAGGAAATCTATTTTTCAGGAAAAGTTGCTCTTTTTATCATCTTATATAAAAAGCAGAGAGAATATTGCAATTGTTAAATAATTCGATTTACAAATTTTGATGAATATATTTATTTCAAAAGTCTTAGAAACCAAAAAGAAAACATGTTTAGTATCAATACTGTTAAGATGTCTGTTCATCGAGTAGCAAAAACAATAACTTACAAATTCAACAAGGTAAAATTTAATTTTGGTATAATGTCTTTACAGTAGGATTGCATTCTATAAAATTTTAGACTGATTCTGTCATATATAATTCTGCCTACCTATCCTTGAGTGTGAAAGTGAACTTGATAATACAAAAACGCAAAGAGCTAAATTAATGGAATTTGGTATATTGAATCACCAATATAATAGTAAAAGCATATCAAATTTAAAATCATACCCGCAGAGAAATTGTTTATCTAACTAATCGTGATATCACGATTGCAATAATTCAAGAACACAACAATCATATAAATGACAATTGATTTATATGATTGATAAAGTCAAAATAATTTGATATAAATCAAATTAACTTGATTTTGATGTCAAGATAATTTCATATAAAATCCAATTACCTAGACATCAAAAGTCTAAACTTATAACAAATGTCGTATTCAATCGCCCAAAGGAATAAGTACAAAAGCATACTTTATTATCCTTCACATTATAAAACATGACACAAATTGAAGGAAGAGTATTTTTGCTGTTTAAAGACATTAAAAGTATGGCTTTTTATACTAGTATTTTGTATGATGTGAGTAGGAAGAAAATAAAAATAAAAATATAAGGTATCAAGATATTTTCTACTGGTATATTCATAAACCCTATTTCATATATGAAATTATTTCAGTAATATATAAATTTAACTGAAATACAACAATTCTTTAAAGAACCTGCAACATTTCTAAACTGTAATATTTACAGGAGGAAAACTAAATTGCAGATATCAGCAAGATTGGCATAGTTCTATATTTGCCCTGTCTTAAAATCTTTATTTTACAAATTGTATATCAAAAGTGATCAATTTATAAAACCGAGTATTAGAATTGTATACATTCATGATTTTCATTTTCAACTTAAAATACTTTAAGTAGTTGTAGAAAGAGAAAAAATGAAGACTTAAAAGAAAATGAGTGCATCCTTGTATAATTGAATACTGAAATTAAGAGATTGTATAAAAGTGGGGGAAATGGCTCATCTCAAAGGAGACGGGTGAATCTACCTTTGATTAAAACGAGATCCTCACTTCTTCAGACATCTGTCATTATTTATAGTTCAATCAAGCTTGCAATAAGCTGCTTATCTAATCATTTTCGAAATTTCAATACTGTAAATCAATAATTACTACTTGATTACTTAAAGCTGAAATCTCTCTCCTCACTTCTTCAAACATCTTTTATTACTAATAGTTCAATCTATATCTGTTATTTAATCATTGTCAATAATTTTGTTTTTATCTGTTTAATCATTTTGTTTGTATCTGTTCATTTAATCCTTGTCAAACTTTCAAGACTGCAAATGAAACCCAAAATAACTACTTGATTACTCAAAGCCGAAATCTCTGAAATTGCAGTGATTCATAGTTTAGAATTCTTGACCACCTTTGAACCTGAAAAATGCAAAGCGTAGGAGAACAATGAGTCCCTAAAACGAAACAATTGGGAGAAAATGAAATTCATGACACAGAAACCTATGACCCGATAAACACTTCGGCGAGATGGGATTTTAGAGATGTCTGTGAATTTTCTTTACAACATAAAAATTGCAAACAAGTCTGCTAATTTTTTTTGAATATTACTCACTATGGTATATATACCAATCAGAGAACTAAAAGAAACCGCAAGAAAAAAAATTCATTCATTCGCATTAGTGTATTTCAAAACGATGGGATTTTAAACTGTAATGACTTCCATGCATTTGTTTAAACATTTCCATTTAAATAAGAAAGTGCTTTGCAGGCACAATAATTTTCATATAATTAAAAAAGTATTTTATAAACACAATCGTTTCCATACATTCAAAAATGTGTTTTGTAAAAACAATTACTTTCCAAATGGTCGAGTAGGTTTTTAGAAGATTTTTATAGATTGTTTTTCATACAATTGTAGATCAGATTCTTTTGGACATTTATTTGGAAATTATTTCTTGTGACTTCTTGCCCTTTTACTCTCTCTCATGGCACCTCAGAAAACCTTCATCATTGCTTGAAAGTCTACGGTACAAAAGAGTCCTTAATAATTCATCTTCCAAAAGTAGAATCATAAACATGATTAGACTCCTGATTGATCAGGGAGAGCTGTTTCAATTAGATTAACTCTATTATTTTCTTAGGACACCATTTGATACAACTCGCATTTTATTCGTAATTTATTTTTTCATCCCCCCACAAGTAACTAATATTTATAACCCTTTATTTTTGCATTCATACTGTACATTACAATGTTCATTTATTCAGTATTATTGTACTCGAGATATTTTCCATTCTAGCATTTATCATTTCTTGTAATGTTGTATTTATATATATTTTGTCATTTGTCTGTATTTTTCCCATTAATTATTACGTACTTTTTTTTAATAAAGTCCACCTACATCTATACCAAACCAGAAAGGGGCCACACGATCTCTAGAATCGTAGGTGTGGTGCGGTATTAACTGTTAAATGCCCTTTTAAAAAGTAACTTTTGACAACGTGGAAATGCTTCCTTTTTCTTAGCTCGCCTTTGTGGGATTCGATCAATTTTTTTCTCTCTTGATTCAACCCGCAAAGCATGATTTTAAGAAGTTTTTCTTCACTTTTATTCCAAATAGTTGGTTTGGTTTAACTTTCGACAGTTTATATTTCAAAAGGGCTCACCAGATAAAATTGCTTGAAAAAATTGCATTCTTTGGGCATTAAAGGACTGACATTTAACTCAGAAGTGAAAAGCAGACAAAGTATATCCACATTTTTAGTACAAAGTTAGATCTTTGAAATAGAATCTCTACTGATGTGCTTTGACAACTGTTACAGCAAAACTGACATGTTATTTGGAAGCACAAAAAAGCATATATCTAATCTATAGAATCAGAGTTTTTCAGATCCAGAAATTGAGAATAATGCTTGGGGTAAAATCGAACTGCTAGTAACATAATACAGGGTTGTCTTTAACTCGTCTAAAAAGTGAAAATGTCAAAAGTTTTGTGAAAAGTAAATTTAAGCTTTATTTCATGTATTATATTCTTTTCTCACTCAGTGGCACGACAGCCCGGTTGGACCCGGAAGAATTTCTTTCCAGGCTTCTCTTTTCTTGGCCATGGTCTTCCAGTTGATCTCTCTTAATGTGGCAAAGTCCTCTTCCAAGCGACTACCTCATCTGACGCGAATTATAGTACTCTAAGAAATTATGGCCAGAACTTAAGGAATGTGACTATGTTAAAAACAATGGTTATCAACCTCATTGACGATTTTTTTCTTATTATTGTCATTTCTTGTAGTTCGGACTTTCCTCTTTTCAAAATAGTTTATCATTTCTAGGAAAAGGAAGCTTAACCAATCATCCCTATTTCCTCACATTTTTATGCTAAAATTTATCTTCAATTTTTTCAGAATATTTTTTTTTTAATTATCCACCTTTAACATGATATTTCAAAAACTAATAGAGGTATTTACAAAAAAACTTCAGAGTGTGTTTTAATGGGGCAATGCATAATATGGGCAATGAAATGGTCCCAAAGTTTTATTGTTGGGGAAATACTTTTTCATTTATTGGTGCTTTTAGAAAAAATAAGTTGTAAAATTAGGGGGGAATGTATATATACGTACACTTTTACCCTAACTTCGTTGCATCTCAAAAATTTTCTTAGATTTTGGTTCATTTCATACACATTTTTTTTTATTTCTAAAAAGACATTATATTTCCAAAACAAATTTGTACGTATTGTATTTTGTTTTAAAATATACAATACATCTGAAAACCATAATTTCAAATAGTTTTTAAAAACTCCAATTTTTCAAAACATTTTCTTCGAACGTAATCGGATACCTTAAGCTCCAACTAAATTTATTAAAAAATTTTATTCATTTTACTTTACTTTTTTTTATCCTGACAGAAACAAGCTTATCAGTGTAAACATTCATTTGTGTAATCTTTCTTTTGAATATTATAACGCTTTACAATATTTAATTTTTTATAATATTTTACTTTATAAAATTGTCAAGATCAGAAAGTCAAACAAAAATACAGACTTCCTTTAAAATTTAAGAACCCTGATGTGTAAAATATTTTTATATTTAAAATACTCTGTGATAAATTTAATTTTTTAGCTTTTTTTGTCCATATAAATATTTAGTATTAAAATGTTGTAAATTTTTTATTAACGTTAAATAATTAAACAAAGTATTTTGCAATAAAAAGCTCTATTATTGATATCTGATAATAATAACGAGACTGACATTAAAATCAACAAAAGTAAAAATAAGGAAGATTACTTATTTGTTTGGATTATTTTTTCTGTCTCAACTACAAGAAACCTGCTTGCCTTGTACGTTCTACTTTCAGAATAATGCTGTTATTTCGTTGAGCAGTTTTTCCCTTTTTGAAAGGACAAAAATCCCTTTAGGATTTCGTATGTTATGTCCACTTCTTATCATCAATTTCTTAATGTAGTTCCTTACTAAAAAATCGTATTGTGTGGTTTCTTACAAAAACCCTTAATTTGATTTATGTACAAAATCAGATACATTTATTTCACACAACTAAAGTATCATCTTTACTGAACATTAGAAAGGATTTTAAAATATTTCTATATTTTACAGATATGATGCTTTAAATAATAAGATAAATGGAAGCTGTCACCTTATTTTTAATGAATCATGCGTAACATACATTAAAATACATTAGAATTTAATGAAGTTTTTGTATTTCATTTTAGATCATTCTTATACAATATTACTTGATATCTGATGAATAATTTTTTAATCGAATTTCAAAACTTCATCCAAAAAAATCAAATCTTTTAATTTGAAGCTTTCCTTTTTCATTTTTAAATTAACATATCAACAAAAAATGTATAAAATTTTATAATGTTCTTCAATATTATCAATAATGTATAATATCATAAAAATAAACATAACAGCAATATCTTAAAATATTTCACAGCATTTATAGTTAAAACATTCATATCAGCACTGAATTGTAAACATTATATATAAATTAAATTTATCTATAAGTCAGTATTTGATAATGCTTACACCGTCAAGCAAGAAATTGTCATACTGTTATCCTTACAACAAATCGTTCAAGAAAGTTGCCCTAGTGATGATATGGTAAAGGTTTTGCTCTTAAAATATAAATTATTGTATAAATTCAAATTAATTGTGCACAATAATGACAACAAAAAAATAACAGGTTTTCCTTGTACTGTTTTTTACTTTCAATGTTATACAAAATAATTCATTTTTAAGAAAATACTAGTCAAAAAAATAACAATGAAATCCTCAACCACATATCAAAAATAAGAAACTTCCTTATATTCTACAAATATATTTATTTCTATAAAATATATTCGATGAATTCTGTTTTATATATCAAAAGTATGCATCTATATATGCAGATGAACCATTAGTTTCATAATTTGTGCATAAACTTCATATAATATTTCCATTCTCAAATAAAAGCTCAGTAATGTTTGTTTTTTCGAGCAGCCCAAATGTTTTGAGGTCACAGCTGAGAAGTAAATAGTCTCTATTTTTCTCACTGGTCTCGATTTTCGAAACTCTGATTAGCAAGTAAAGATCATTAGCGAAAATTTTTATGAGCTTGCATTAATTATGTATGTAAATTGGTAATTAAAGATTCACGTGTGCAGTTCAGCTGAAGAAGTTTAGTTAAATACAGCAGAAAGCAGTTAATGGTCTGTGTACTGCTTAATGACAGTTCTTGCTTTACAGCTCTTTTAGAACTCAAAAAAATAATAATAATAACTAAGAAACGACAAGCTCACAGTGTTGTAAGATGAGTTATGAGAATTTATTTTCATGTTAAAGAAGGGAATAATGGGCAAAAGAAATTACTTCAAGGATTCATTCTATAGTAAGTAAAAAACATTGTTTAAGCTTTTTAAAATTCAGTATCGCTTAAAAGGCTGTATGCATTTAACACTAATATGGTGCATAAGTATGTTTAAGAGTCATTATTTTTTTACTCAAAAATCGTTATTATTTCCTGCTTAAATAAACTCAAAAATGTGATAATATTCGTAAATATAATCATCAAGCGTTATAACCGTTATATTTTCTGTACAACAAAACGCTATTCTCTACTTGACTGTGGCAAAAATGGAAGAAAAAATACATATAATTTCTTTTCTGTGCATAATTGAAAATTCATTCACAAAAATAAAAATTCCTGCTGGGTGGGGGGCACTTCAAATATTTAGATGAGATGTTTCTGGTATGGTGATTGGCTCTTTCAACACAGGTGGGTACAGAATCGGGGTAGGGTCAGCTACTCTCCACTTAACCTACGTAGCTCTCTACATAGTGGAAGGGATTGTACCAGGCCGTGGTGGTGCTTAGGACTCAACCTTTGTTCCCTCTAATGCTATCGCAATTCGATCATCCAGATCTCTTCCATGGGCCTTTAGAAGTTGCTCGGAGTAACAAATTTGTAGTTTACAGAAGAAAAAAACATTTAAATTCAGGATTTTTCCATGTGACTTAGTGGTGGATCGAAGTACTTAATTTGTAGTTTATAGAAAAAACAAATCTAAAATTCAGGATTTTCCCATGTGGTTTAATAGTGTATCGGAGTACTCAATTTGTAGTTTACAGAAAAAACATATCTAAAATTCAGCAAAAAGGGCAGCTATGCCAATAAATGATTGACTACCATAGTCTTCACAGCAAAACCTAGATAATGATGTTTTTAAAAGGTTTAATTCTTTTTTTTGTCCGTCACATTCAAAGGAGCATAATACTTTTTCTTGCACAATTTTTTCTACACGTGTTTTCTGTTAAATAAAGCAATAAATATTAAACTATTAAAATCTAAACTGGACACCTTCTCTATGATCCAGATTCAAAATGCCTTCCCACATTTTGCTAAATGTGTTCTTCATTGTAAAGTTACGGTAGAAAACTGAAATTCTTTTCGGTTTATTTTTTACTGATTAAATAAATCACATCTTTATTTGAACATCATTCTGCAGTTTTCCTTGTTTAATTTTTAATTTTTTTAATATCAAAGTCTTATTATACATCAAATACCTTTAAGAAAATTTTAAAGTTCACGAAAGGAGCAAACATTTTAACATTAGATTAGTACAAAAAATTCAACAATCTATTTATATATTCAGTTTTATTCAACAAATAGTCTAGATGTATACTTAATATATAGTTGTAATTTATTCATCTACAATTGATTAGATAAAATGAGAGAAAATATAAGTGATAATATTTCCTCAAAAATTCCTCTAATAATTTTGCATTTTGTTTTAGTGCATTTTAAATTTTTACTCCATCCTTTATTAAAATCATCTTTAATTTTAAATTAAATAATAAAGTATCTGCTTAATATATTAGAATTAACATTACTCTTCAGAAATTCTAAAGGACCATGGATAAAATGAATAAAGTCTCCATCTAATAAAAAATAATACTAAATTAACTTGCAATCATAAATTTTCAAGCTGTGTACAGAAAGAAATAGCAATGAATTTTGAAAAGCAATTGAAATTGCTTTCAACTATTTTTGAGTAAAAACTTATCAAGTAGAATTAATTTTATGCGTCATCACATTACCAATTAAATTGAAAAGAAAGTAACGAAAAATGTATCCACTGAAAGACCTAAATTACATTTCAGTCTTGAAAGGCATTTGGGGATATGTTCCTAATGTTTCTCTTGCGAGTTCATTAAATATAAAAGAATAAAAATCTAAGCTGAATAAAATAAAATTTAGAATCAAAATAAATAAAAAACCTATTTTCACCATAAAATATCATTACTTCAAAGCAGTCGTAAAAATGTCAAGATAACGAGGTTTTACTGCTAAACGAGGAAAATGCCCACCACTTAAGCTTTTTGTCGTAGGAAATATCTATTCTGTATGAGTTCAATCAATTTATGGTCAGCGACGCAGATCATCCACTTCATTTAACTTTTAATACTTCTTTCACAAATATTGAAGTTCTTTCATTTTAATCTACTTTTAGTGCCAACAGATTAATCAAATCACTGACCCGTAGAGAAATTCCAAAATAATGCTCTTTTATCACAGGGTTTTCGTGATTGGCACAATTCTATCTATTGCATAATATGAACGATTTTTGCAGAAACTCCTCTAAGCTTTAAAAAAGGAAAAGGTAGCATTATTGATTATTGATATGTTTATAAATAATTCAAGAACACAACTTCAATGAAGCGATATTCGAAACCAATCAATTGCATTTTGATTTACTTACTTATATTCCAATTTCTAGCTTTATGTGCAGAATATATATATAA
>JAPMOQ010061498.1:1966523-1981558 GCA_026543055.1 Argiope trifasciata | reverse complement strand
TCAATATTCTCAATATTAGTAATGTGATAAATATTTTTCATTGAAATAAATACAGAATATATTTTTTCTATTCTACTCTAATTTAAAACAAGCAAGAATATTCTCCTCGAAACTTTCCCACATTAGTCGTCAATCACCCTTTTCTCCTCATAAAATTGAGTACCATGAAAAACGCCGTGTATTCCTTGCGTGACATTGGTACAACTTTGGTTGAAAAATATAGATCGTTGGCGTGAATCTGGCATTTTTACTGAATCTCTCGCGAGAAAATGTATTTCTACATCGTTTTACCTGCCGGTTGTAGCCAAGATTTGCCACTGAACTACAGTTGTACAAAAAACAGCATACCGAATTTCATTGATTTAACTCATTCAATGTATGAACTACTGTGTTTGCAGGCATACTAAAATACAGACGGACAAACTTTCAATTCTTTGAAAGATCTGATTCAAAATTTGACAGGAATCTTAATTTTAGATGTCGAATATTTGTTCCATAAATTATCTAACTAGCTTTTTGATTTTTGTAATCATCGAGTACTCCACTAGCTAGACATTCTGTGAATGACTCAAAAATTGATTGAAATCTGCTAATTTGCTCGTAATTCCATTTACCAAATTTCAATCGTCTAACTCAAAGCGCATTTCAGGAATCGAATTGATAGACAGACATGTATATTTTCAAAAATATGCTTTTCAGTCTCAGGGAGGTTTGATACATTTAAATTATCAAATTCTCGAATTCCAATTTTTTTGACGATTACAATTCTTCCTCTATAATTCGTATTCGATAAAAATACAGTTTGCCAAACTTTTGAATTATTTTTACTTTGAAATAATTTGTTTTTTTTATTCCTGTGATAACAAGGTTATTTAAGAATCTTTTACCATATTTAAAAGGTTATATAATTCCAAATATCAACAGATTGCTCAATGTCTCTACAGTAAAATGATCTCAGAAAGAATGTCTACCTGTTGCAACACCTTGTAACTCTTACGAATACTTTAACTGTGTTAATCAAATTATGTCTGTATCTAATATTATGTGGTTTATGAGTTTTATTTTTCTTCATAAGCCAAACAGAATCCTTCTGAATGATTCGCTTTGATTTTGAAGGCCATCTTAACTTGGACTTCCTGTTTGAAATCTCGTTTAATGGTGCCCATGGGTTTTGCAATTTTTTACTATTTAGTACGTCTTAAATGTCTTTACTACATTCCTTGCGCTCTCAATTTTCTTATTCACATCTTTTGATTGATTTTCTCTTTTCTGAATGTTGACAATATCTTTTGTATCGTCATTGATTTTACTGATTCCCCCAGGCTGTTTAACAATATTTTAATTTAAGCTATTCTTGTTTGAAATAAAGCTGTTCTTCTAAATGCTTTGGCTTCATGACTTGCAGCTTCCGCTTTTCATTGTGCTTAGAATAAAGATGTATTTCTTTGTGTTTTCATTGAGTGATTGATATTAATATATAGAAGGTTATTTTCTTTTAAAACGGTGTTTGCTTAAAAACCACACATTTTACAATATCATAGATATAAAATGCAAGAATTCTTTTTTTTTTTCATTATCATTTTGAGTTACTTTGTTTATATCCTACTTCATTAAAGAATAATTAAAGCGTTACAATATACTTTGCATTGCTGTAGTACAGGTTCTTTATTACTTTTTATAGTTTTTAAAATAACCATTATTGATTAAATCCATATCCCCATAAATTATCTGTGTTTTAGCGAGAATTTAGATTAACGAAGGTAAATGAGATTTTCTCCCTTAAAGCATCATTATAACTGTGACTATTTTCTTGTTTGTACTATGCTACTTCTATTAATAACTAAGGTCTCCCTTAAAGCATCATTATAACTGTGAGTATTTTCTTGTTTGTACTATGCTACTTCTATTAATAACTAGGGTCTCCCTTAAAGCATCATTATAACTGTGAGTATTTTCTTGTTTGTACTATGCTACTTCTATTAATAACTAAGAAATTACCATATACTATATATTGTTGTAGAACAAATTCGTTATTACTGATTATAGTATTTTTAAATTATATTTTGTTGGTTAAATTTATATTCTAAGAATCTTCTGTGTTTCTGCTCAGACACTTCAATTCAGAAATTCTGACTAGTAAACGTAAATAAAATGCACACCATTAAAATAATTTTGTTCATTCTCTTTCCTTTTAATATAATTGTTTTTTTTTCCTAATTACTTCGAACTAATGTAATAGTATCCTCAAATATAAAGAAATTTTTATCTGTATTTCAAACTTCTGAGAACGATTTCACTATGTGACTGAAGCAGAAGAAGTAGTCAATTTTCTTTCCTTTACTTTCTCAGTATTGGCTAACAAAAGTCTTTAAAATCTTGCATAAAATTTGGGAGAAAGAACAACTGGATATCATATTACAAATACCAGCGGGTGACCGAGCTCCGCTCGGAGAAAACAGGTATCGAAGCTACCTCGAAGATTTAAATTTTCAATTGTGATTTATCAAAACAATACATGCCATAAGAAAATTTGTGAAACCATTGGTGAAAAGATAACCAGTTAAAGTGCACCATTGTAAACTATTCTAAACAAAGTTAGAGTTTGGAAAGGGAACTATTCTATACAAAGGTAAAGTAAAGGTAAAGAATGAAGTGTGTTGAAGTTCAATATTTTTGACAAATTTATTTAGAAAAACCAAACATATATACATACATAAGAAACATATTATAAACCTATAACAGCATAAACATAAAACTTTATTAGTTCGCCATATTGGCTATAGATGGCAGCACGTTACCGCTTGAAAATTTAAGTAGCCATTATGGCGAACTAATAAAGTTTGAAAATATCCTATCTGTAACTCCAAACTGCTCGACCGTAGCGCTTCAAAACCGGCGCCAATCGATTCCTCGTGGCCAAAAACCCCAGACCCCCAAGTTTACCGGAGTTTATTAATTCTGGGGCGATTTTCGACTTGGCAACCATTCCTCGTATTATAGTATTATAGATAATGCGCGTAATCAGAAATATCCAAATTGTAGATTCGAAAATATTTAAAATTGCATTCATCAATATTCATACATATTCAGAAGCCAAAGAACCATTATATCTTTGAAATTTATGCACACAGGTATAATTTAGATGAGGTAAAGCAAAATTTTACAGAATATTGAAAACAAAAATCTGAAATGAAGGACAAAAGAAGACAAGAATAATATATATGCATAAAACAAGAAAATAGATGCTTTCTTCTTAGAAATGCAGAACAGCATTTGAACAACAGAAAAAAGATGTGAAATTGTAGCTTTCTCATTGAAATTAAAGTACTTTTAAATAAAGTACAAATCCATGTACTAGCAAATGAAATTTCGATATATATCGTTGCCCTCACATCAAAATGTCGTAATGTTCACATACAAAACCCGATTTAACCGCTTAAACCACAAGCGATTATTAGCATTTTGTGATCATTTGCAACAATTACATACCAGTCATAGATAGCCATATAAAAGTTTTGCATCAATAAAACGTTTTGTCAAATTTGACACAGAACATTTTGATATAACAGCGATGTTATTTAGACGTAGGATTTGGGCTACTAAATGGGGAAAAACCAATGCCGACAAATAACTATTAAATCTTAGTTAGCATAGTAAATAATTATAAAGAAAATTTGCAAATTTCATTCATTCCCAATTAATTTCAAAATCATCATAAAAGAAATAGAAAATGCATATTTAAGCACTACTATAAAGACAAAAAAAAAATAATAAATGCAAATTCAACAAACGAGTGATATGAGAAAAATTTTAAAATATAAAATTTGAGAAACAGAACAAAGTTGTGAAAAAATACAGTAGTTATATCTTAGAGAACATATTTATTTAATGTACTTAAACAAAATGACAGTGTTTCTTAGAATGTTAAAAAACTAAAACTTCAAATCAAAAACAGTAAATATTAGAAATATTATGTATAGTAGGACTCACTTATATACTAATTATACGAATAAGTCATACTGCACATAATTAAAGAAGTAATGAGTACGGAAAATTTTGCTTGATAAAAAAATAATTGTAAAAAATATTGAAAAAACAGAGATGTTTTTATTTTTAATTTGATCCAGATTATTTTAAAGAGAACTTTAATAATAGTTCAATTATAAAATTAACTGAAAAAAGCCAAATTCTATATCTTTTAAGCAAAAAAAAATGCGTGTCTTGTCAAATTCTTTGATTCTCAAACTAGGAAAAAAACTAAATTTTTTAAACTCCATTTTTTATTTTTTAATGTGAAAACTTTACTCTCATGACATACAAAATAAATAATGGAAGAGGCTCACTTAAGTCACAAATTATGAACTCAATTGTACATTTTGACATAATTTTAAATCTTCAGCTTTGGCGCTCTTGACAACTCAGGAAAGAAACGAAATGACAATCACCTGTGAAAGAGCATTTCCGCATTCATCCTACTGCTCAAAAGAGTTATTAAGAAAAGAATTCGTCTGAAATAACAACAAAAAAGAACCTTCCAAAGAGCATATCAATATTTCCTGTAATTCTACTTTTTTTCAAAATAATTACCTTAAAATTACGTTTTAATAATGGATGCATCGAAAACAAAATATTTAATTTAAATAAAGATACACATATACATGAAATAATGATATATAAGTGTAATCACCCATTTCAGTAAAAATTTTAAACAGAAAACTCAACCACAAAATTTTATAATTTTGCTATCTAATTTATCATATAATAAAATTCTTATTAGATAATCACTTCCTGGTAATCATACGAATTTACCATTTTCAAAATTCGATGAAGCAAAGAACGTCAAATGACTTTTCCAATTCACTTAGTGAAGTAACAGTTAGTTTGAGTTCAGTAGCAGTTCACTTTGAAGTTAACAGTTAGTTTTAACTTCTCGAGTGAAATAACAGTTAGTTTGGAAACAATGAATAAACGAGGCGTCAGACGTACTTTTTGAACAACGGAAGAATTTGCATTCCCTAGATAAACTCCATTTACCTTTAATTCATTTATCACGTTTTTAATACAGGCCATAACTCTAAATATAAAATGTTTCTAATATCCAAAAACAGTCAATTTTTAACTGTTAGAATAACATTTCAGAGTTAGAAGTCCTTGACTTTCAAAAATGTCTCTTAAGAAAGCTGAAAGTATTTTACAAAAACAAAACTTTGTACGCATGCTGCTACATAATTGAAACTCTAGTTGTCTTTGCGTGAGATAAAATGTTTACTTTGTAAGTTGAAAGATAACAGATACATTGAAATTCAACGAGTGAAAACAAGTTCAAGAATGTAGTTTGTAGTCAGTGAACTGGTTACTGATTACAATGTCAATGGGGACATTTTGCTACAACAGCTCATTTTTTCAAAAAATTTAATAAATAAAATCTTTTAAACTCATGTATCAAAAGAATATCTTAAATTTAAAATTAAGAAATCGTTTTATTCTTCAACTTCAAATTATAGAAAACTAGAAACAATACTACTGCTACTTATAATTACTAAATACTTCATATTAATTAACTATTTAATCTAAAAATTATAATTTTTGTAACAAATGAATTATGAATTATTTTAAAGTAGAACTATCTAAACAACACAACATTTTGACCGGTTTTATAAGTTAAACCTTTTTAAGATACTAAAATCATTAAAAAAAGATTTTAGAAGATAAAACTCTTTCGTATACAACTTCCTCATTATTAGAAAAAATTATTCCTCTTGGTATACAGAATCAGTATTCATGTCTGGTTGAATATCATTTAATATGAATTGGGATTTATTTTATATTTCTTAGCTGGGAACGTATTTTTTAAACGAGGCACGGTAACATCCAGAGAACATAAATACACTTTAATGTCAGAAAAAAGCAAAGAAGATTTTAGAAGCACTTTCCTTTCAGTTGTAAGTGTTGACCTCCTTTTAATAAAATAATAAGGAATTATATTTTTACCGAAATTTCAGATAATTTTGGATTTTCAATAAAATCATGTAATAAAAATTAAACTGGATGAATTGATATTATAAAATTAGCTTATAAATAAACTGAAATATATCTTCAATTTCACTATGTTTGATCGGGAAAATTCCTGACGTAAATTTGTCATAATAATAAGCAATTAAAAATCTATCTTTCATTATCTCGCTGATATATCAATCAAAAGACTAGGTGCCCTACAATCATTTTGTTAACAATTGCCTTGAAATTCTTCTATAATTAGGAATTAAATTAGTCTACCTAAAATATCAATTTGAACTTTTCACATTTCTCCATCTTTTTCAAAGATTATAAAAATGATTTATTACTTACTATATGATTGCAGTCATGATTCTGCATTAAAAAAAATTCTCATTGATTTTCGAAGCAATGGGCTAATATATACACAGATTAGAATGCCATACTCACATTTTTTTGTTTAATAGACAAAGTAAGAAAAATATCACAGATATCTAAACAACCAAATTTTCAATTCGGTAACAAATTCCTTTTAATTTAACTCAAACTCAAAACAAATTTCCCATAGTTTTTATTACGATTTAAATCAGAATACTGTTTAAATCATCAAAAATAATCTATAAACTTTTACTGATTCTTATTTTATTGATTATATTTCATTTTCTTCTTTACACTTTCTTTTATTTTATTGGTTATTTCTCTTTTTTTTTCATTTCGCGATCTTTTATTTTATTGATTGTTTTTTATTTCACTACTACAGAAAAGAAACAATGATTTTAATTTGCTGTTCAATTAGGCATAATTATAATTTCTATCAATATTTAGAATTATACAGGATGTTTCAGAAATGAGAAAATGGTAAAATTTCTAATTAATATTGAGAACGTTTTTGCTAACGATTACAACAAAAATTACGTTTTACAAACTGGGAAATAAATAAATGAAACTCAAATTATGATCCAGGCATTTCTTAATTTCGAAGTACATCTCATTAATAAAATAAAATGTTGGTTTAAAAAAATATTCCTTTTATTTTACTAATGAAGTTCCTTCACTTTGCGATAAACAAAGTGAAGATTTTAGAGCTCATGCGACACTTAGCTTCTTAAAATAGTCGAAATCCAGTCTTTCGTGAAATGGAGCAACTTCAAAACACAATGAATGCAAAAAAATTCTTTTTCATCGTCCTAACCTCTTACATAAAAACGAAATTTTCGACAAGGACACCTCGACTATGTCCGAGAGACACATTCACTGGGCAGGCTTTGGGGATTTTCCGGTCATCGTAGTAGGGAATTTTCTCATTCTTGTTTTTCGAAGGTTTTTTTCTTCTTCTCCAGCCACTCTATTTGTTCAACTTCAGTTGCATTCCACATTTCTAATCGCTAGCTACTCCTAACAATCTCCGCGCTCTCTGATTTTTCAACATTTTTTTACCAGGCCATAAATTTAAATTATGCTTCGGCGGTTAATTCTTATGCTGAAAACTCCGGAACGATTTATTACATCAGTAGATTATTCGGAATAAAAGTCATGAGAAAGTGCGGATGCTCACAGGAGAGTTAGTTTTATTACAGTGGAGAAAATTTATCTAGAAAGTGATCCAAATTTGTGTCTCGTTTTCAGCCATGGAAATACGAGGACATATACTCAATTCGCAAAGGATACAATGCTTATTTACGTGGGGTAAGTACACTTGATATGTTTGATTAAGATTGGTTTTTCTTTCTAAAAAAATCCTTTTGATGAATTAATCCAGCTTTTTAACTGGATGAAACAAAGTTGATCAATGGATCTATAATAACTATTTAATTAATTTTTGTCTCTAAAAATAGCTGTTTCGAACCTCTTTTATTTTATATTGTAAAAGATTACGGAATCGTAGATATTTTGCCTTATGAGAGACCAATTGTTATAGGAATTAATCCAACTTTTTAACTAGATTAAACAAAGCTGATCGATGGATATATAATGCTTATTTAATTAATTTTGTCTCTAAAACTAGATGTTTCGAAATATTTATGAAACTTTTTTTTAATTCTAAAGAATTATAAAATCGAAGATATTTTACTTTGTAAAAAGCCAATTTTTATAGGAATTAATCCAATTTCTTAACTGATTCAACAAATCTGATCCATGGATGTATAATGCCTATTTAATTGATGGTGTCCCTAAAAATAGATAGTTCAAAACCTTTGGGGAGCTTTTATTTTCGATTCCAAAAGTTTATAGAATCGTCGATATTCTGACTTGTGAAAAAACGATTTTTATAGGAATTCCAGAAAATATTTTTTTACTGTTAAAGGATATTTACTATGGAACAGGGGATTCCACCATTTATTTTTGAAATTATTTATCTCATTTTGTTATTTTCTACATAAGTTCCATATGATAACTTGCTTTCAAGAAATCGTCATTCAAAAACTGCAAGGGGATAAGGCAAGGAATCCAAAGCCTTTAAATAGAAAAATTAATTAATATTCTGCATTAGTCACATGCTGAAGTATCGCAGGTGTTTTACAAATAAATATCACTTTGAAAGAAGTTCTAACTTGGTATGACAAGATAAAATATATTTGCTCAAAAATAGTTTCTGTAACTAAAATTTAAATAAATAAAAAATAATAATAATTAATGGAATAATTATAGCAAAAATATTTCATTTATTTATTATTTTTGAATTTTTAATTTCTGATTCTTTAAAAATTTAAATAACAATTTTTTCAATATTTTTTAAGCACTTGGAATTTGTCACAGGTAATTGCTTTCCTTTTAAAATTGTACTTAATATATCTGTATGTAGTTTTTATTTAAAAACTTATCAAACTTTTAACAAATTTGTATTTTAATGAATAAAAATTTGCGCAATTTACGCAGTTCAAAATATATCGAATTTATAATCAATGAAAAGATTTTAATTAATGAAATCTTTAAAATAAAGATGACGAATTGACAGTTCGAAGATAGTAATGTTTGATTAGTGTATATTGAGCTGTATTATTTCTTCTCCTCCAAAATTTCTTATTATATCTAACTGTTATGTATTCATGCTTTTTATTATTAATGATTTTAATTAACGACATTTTAAAATCATTTCACTTTGTCCGTTTAATGTCTTTCAGCTTTCAGCGTGACATAAATTTCTAGATGCCATATTTTTTTCATCCTTTATATTATTCATATATTTTCTTCATTTAAGTTCATTTATTACATTCCAAAATTCATTTAAATTCTTAAAATAATCTTCAGAAAAACAGCGCAATAATCAATTGCCTTAACAAAATCGATTGTAGTAATTAATTCATAATATTATGAAATATCATGAAAAAAAACCTATTTTTATATATTTACGAAACTTTACAGAATAAGTTTATAAACAGTTCGACACTCAGGATGTAACGTATGAAAAATATTATATCTATTTATTTAGAAATTAATTAAAACATTTTAAACTTTAAGTAATGTAGGGTAAAAGTTTTAATTTTTATTCTTTTTCAAATTTTATGGCAATACTTTTCTATACTTTAGAAATATTAACTAGAAGAGGATGTATTTTATTAAGAAATATAGTATCACTTTTATTAGCACGTTTTATGATTTTTAATTTTGATCCGTGACTTTTCTACTCAAGTTTTTTTCTAGTCTCCTATATAGCCCTTTTTTCAATAGCTCAGATGAGAGATTCTTTTTCAGGGAACTATTTATTATGGTAAAAATAAGATTATTCCCTTCATATTTAAAAATAAAGTTTGCCGCAATGAATTTTGAATCATTTTAAGTTCAAGTTTTAATCTTCCTTCTTTCAAAAATACAATAATTATTCATTTAATAACTACAATTAAACATATAAGACATTTAATATTTTAGCATCTACGATGCAAATGCATCGAATGAATTCTCCTTTTTTCCAAACTCCAGGACAGGTTACAGTAACTTTTGAAGCTTCAAAAAATTACAAACTATTTATTAGTTTCAAAGAGTAGTTCAAACATTTACTCAAACAAACAAATGAAACGTAACTATTAACATTTTCTCTGACGCTTATAGAGAAAAACCATTCAAAATCGAAGAACGAACCAATGATATATCTAGAAACTAGGTAAATAAAACTTCAAAAGTATTTTATGTCTGATTGCTTTTGAAACTTTATTATTTTCTTGCGCCTTTACTTATCTTTTACCCATTATTTTCTGTTCTGTTCTTTAATCCCACAAAAATACAAAATTGAGTTACTCTCATTTCTGCGAATTGCATCACAGAATACCAGTTTTCTTCGATTCCAATTTAAAGATTTCCCAGCAATTTTCAAAATGCAAATCAAAAACAAGAACCATTCTGGAGCAAGAAATTGATTATTTTCTTGAGCTTTTCTTCCTTGAGATAAGTTTCATTTTCAGTCTGTTCTAAGAGAAAAATTAATTATAAAGAAACAACAGTTTTTCTCCTTTCATTTTCTCGTATATTTGCAAAAAGATGGCATGAATTTTGCTTCATGGTATTGTGATGAAGTTTGTTAATGCATTTTGAGCCGCTTTCGTTTGGCTAATTATATCCAAAATTTGATATATAATCATAATTTTAATGAATATATCATTGGAAATGCCATTTGTCTAGTTTGTTGTTTATTTGAATTACCCAAGGAAGCAAAGGAATACACAGTTGCAGACCGATAGTTAACTCTTAGATGGTTTCGGCCCAAAATTTAATACAGTTCTAGTGATAAAACTATATGCTGAAAATTTTGGAGTTACTGTGTGCTTATGCCTATGGATAGATAGACAAACAGATCTCTATTATACGGATTTCAACTAAAATGTCTATAGACTTAAAATGTTTGTATAAATGTAAGATGGCAACTGTTTCGTTTGCACGGTTTTTAAGTTGTCAAATTCACCGATAAAAATATATAATTCCGAAAATTCTTTATCCTGACTGTGGAGACTTATCAACTCTTGTAGAGGAAATTTTGGAAATTACAATATACTTCCTTTTACTTATTGTGTATATGAAATGGCAAAAAAACAAAAAAACAATCTTTAGTTATTCAATATTTAAGTGTGCTCAGATATTCCAAATTCGTCACTAATCTCAAGTAAAAGAACTTCCCGTTTATACGATGAGTTTTTCTGAAATGTCGGGATTATATCTTTTAATACATAGAACAAATGCAACCACTTAAGAAATTATTCACTTAAATATTGAAGAAGATATTATATTGTTTCTAAATCAGTTGTTAGAAATTCAAATCTCACAATACCATATATTCTATAATAATATACCTAAAAAAATTATAAATAATTTTTAAGTTGTCTTAAATAATATTTTAAATTGTATAAGCTGATGATTCCACCAGTAAAAAACGAAACCTCACGAATTATCAATAACATTGTTAGTGGAATAATAACTTGCATAGAAATGTCCTAATTCATTAAAATAAAGTAAGAAAATCCTAAAATCTTCATTGTGAAGAGAAAGAGCTTGGCATTATAGAAATCCGAAGAAAAAGGTACATAAATTCTCATCATAAAGATCCTAACTAAACGTACAAAAATGCATTTGTAGCTACATGCAAGGAATTATTTGATACCATCGTATTGATTTCCATTAAAAAGGAAACGGAGCGATATGTTTTACAATAATTATTATGATTCAAATTATCTTCTAAAAATAATTATATAGTTATTTGATTTTCTATTTAAATTTCTAAAGCATTAAATTTTTTAAAAACTGCTCAAATACGATTTTTCACTTATTAAATCTTTAATGACATTCTTTCGAATAAGTTCATTCACTAGAAAATTTGTGATAGAAATGGATTCCTAGTATATATAATTATATAAATTAAAGGATTTACATTTCACGTACGGATTTTTAGATTTTATAGCACCTTAAAAAACAAAGGATTCAACGGAAACAGTCGTTTTTACTCATTTTCTACAATCTTTTGCAGTTATTGATAAAAAAATATATATTTGTATATCAAATTTCTGCATATTCTTATGCTCCGAAAATTTAAATAAAGGAAATCAAAGCTCAAATTATAAGTTGCACCAAAAAGTTTTTAATTATGTTTTATATGGAAAAATTATTTCCTTGATAATATAGCAAAATAATAGTATATGCATTATAAAAGATATTCAATGAAAGGATATACCGTAAAAAAAGCTTGCTTTGAATTTCTTATTTCCTACTTAAAAAGCCATATCGCAGTGTATCATAATCTTAAACTTATGAATAATAATATGGTATTTATTTATTTTTAAGCTTATTTATCCATTACAAATAAAATTAATCATATCTCATTTCAAATTTTTGCTACTCAAAGTGAAAAAGTTAATCTGTTCCTAATATGCCAGATCGAACAGCAAAATCTTTTTCTTTCGAACTGTTTTGCACATAATTTCCTTAATGAATGCGAATAAATAACACGGAATCTGAGTTTTCCTGATTGATGATTACATATAAATCAGAGCTGCCATGCGACGAGACTGATCCTTCATGCTTATGACAATCAGTTACAAATATACATCCATTAAAAATTCAAAAACATTCCCATATGTATGAGGCTCTGCAAGTAGGACTAAAGACAGTAATAGATTTCAGAGCATAAAAGGGAATCAAATTATTTATAAAATAAAATGAATTAGTTTTTCCTTGATGAATGATATATCTTAATTCTGGAGCAATATATAGCGATTGGATTTTTCTTTGTATTAGATTTATATATTTCTAATATATAAAAAATTAATCTATTCAAGATATAATATGCTTTATTATATGTTTATGAATAAGTTTTATACGTGATTGAAACGATTCGGTTTTTTTTTCCTGAATTACTACTCGCTTACAGAAGCCTGAGGCAATTATTTTTCCGTATGTAGAAATTACTTTTTTTTATCAATCCGGTCATTTTATTTCATATCAAACTGAAATTTTCTAGAAAATGTGTCGTTCTTTATCCTTACTTTTTTTGTACTTAAAAAATCAAAAATTTTAAGATTTAGGGAAAATTTATATATATCAATACGTTCCTAGCGTCATTATTTTGAACTCATCTAAAATCTTGTAGTTCACTCAAAACCTTTTAAGAATTGACTTTCGCAAATTGGGGATTACATAGGAAATGCTACCATAGACATTTTTTCCCTTTAATTGTAAAATCAGTAAGCATTTCGATTTTTTTAAAATAAAACATGACAATGTCAAATTTTTTACTTATAAGAATTTGATTCGCCATTCTTTATTCATCAGGAGTGTGTTTATAGTCTGTCATTAAGTAGAAATAGTTTATACATAATTTTAACATTATTCCTTTTCTGGTCTTGGTAGATTTGCTTAGCACTTCAGTACAAAGCCTACAATTAAGATTAGCATGGTTTATTTGACTAAGTGATATCCTTATTGTAAATATAAAGGATAGTTCTTTTAGAAAAACATTTATTATTATACATTCTGATTAACTGCATTAATCAAAATTTTCTTTGAAAAATTGGAATTGAAGCATAGAAAAAGGAAACATAAAATATTCAGTTGTTTATGATAGTATTCTACGGTTAAAGCTTTCAGAAACGATAAATAATGGTAAACAATGATTAAAACAACTAGGAGATAAATATTTTAACATATTTACGATTTGATGATATAAAAGAAAACGCAGTTTTTATCTCTTAAACCATTCCTTTCTTTACAAAAATCCTTCGATCACATTGTTTTAATTATTTATACAGGTAAAATTCCTTTCTTCATGTTTCAAAAGCGTAGAAAAGGGAAGAGATATGAAAAACCATAAAATATTCAATAGTTTGTGATAGGATTCTGTAGTTAAAGCTTTCAGAAACTTGGTAATTAATGGTAAACGGAACTAAAACAGCAATGAGATAAATATTTCAATATATTTTACGATTACTCGATTTTTTTTTAAAAAAAACGCTGTTTTTATCTTTTAAATCATTCCTTTTCTTCACAAAATCCTTCGATCACGTTGTTGATGAATTTTTGTTTAACAAACTTGTATAATCTTTTTATGCTGAATAACATTCTAAATAGATTAAGATATGTGAATGTTTCCGCAATGAATAAAATGAATCCCTTATTTCCAAAATGAGATTAAATTGAATGAAATGCAGCATTTCCTATTTCCTTTGCTTGAATAATTAGCAGTAAAAATCATTTCTCATAAATCAAAAAAATATTCTCCGCAAGCAAGATTTCTGTAGAAGAATTATTTACTCTTCAATATCGTTATTAACTAAGTAAAAAAATATCCATTCGTCCGATTAAATCGAAAATAATACCTCGCTTAAGAGTTCATTGAAGAAGATTTATTTACTCAGCGATATCTTTGCATATTTGTTACGTAAAGCATGAACATGCATTATTTACTCTGCATATTAACCATTAAATCCATTACATAGTTAATATGCATTATTTACACTGCATAATAACTATGTAAAAATATCCATCCGTTTGAGTATTAATTTATTATAAATTAATATTATTTTCTCTTTTTCTGTAGTTGTTGTCATTTTGAGAAGAGTCTTTGACATAAAAAAATAATTACCTAGTAAAAACATACATTTATTAAAATTAATAAAATGTAAAGTAAAATACAATTCGTTTTAATCTTTTGAAATATAATTTTGAATTTATTATTTTAACTCTAGATTCTAAAAAATATTATTGATTTAAGTATAACCCTGATGGAGAGAAACACCTTAACCCTGAAAAAACTAAGATTATTACGAAAACTCAAGCCTATTTTTACATGAATATTCGATCTTGATGAGAATATTAGTTGCCATATCAACTGTCTAATTCTTTTCTTCTAAGCGATTTTTTTTCATATCTATAGATATATTTCATAGAGTAGATCCCATATCTCAACATGATCTACTTCATAGAGTAGATCCCATGTATTATCAATATCTACTTCATAGAACTGATCTCATATATAGTCAGTATCCACGTTATAGAGTAGATCCCATTTGTAACCATTATCTACTTCAAGAGGATCATCAAGATCTACTTCATAGAGTAGATCA
>JAPMOQ010061498.1:1940679-1966513 GCA_026543055.1 Argiope trifasciata | reverse complement strand
ATCATCAAGATCTACTTCATAGAGTAGATCACATATATAATCAATATATACTTCAAGAGGATCAACAAGATTCACTTCATAGAGTAGGTCGCATATTTCAACAAGATCTACTTCATAAAGTACATTCCATATTTAGTTAGTATAAAGGAAATATATATATTTTATAGTTAAATAATCTAGACTCTGCAGATAATAAATTAATTTTTCAAACTGAATATAAGCTTTGTTTACCCACATTTATAGCTTCGTAATGTAACAATACTCAGCTCTCACACTTATAGTTATTTTCCATTATTTTTTAAATAATAACGAGTTTCTAAATTGACAAATTTTTCCAATTTTGAAAAATGTATTTTTTTTATAAATGTAATAAAATTTCTCGAAAGAATGTAAATAAATAATATTACGGTGAAATTTGATATTTAAGCGCAATTACTTCTTATTTTGATATATACCTTCTAGAATATAATAAAGCCATCTAAAAGGTTCATTATTGGGAACAAAAGCATACTTTTACAGTTTATTCACGGATACAAACACATGGCAGTAACTGTTTTCTAATCAGTTGTTTACCAACACAAATAATAAATTCCGCTCGCACAGAATCGTCCATTTCCTAATTCTTGCATTAGTGATGATTTCGTGAAGCGAGAAAATTGTTCACCGTGAAGTTAATCCAGTGTGTCGGTTTGATTACATCATTTCTCGGAAGACAAGGATGACACAATGTGATTAAGATCGTAAATTGCGATCGCCTAAATTGCAATCGACCGCTTTCTCTGTTTCGTGACAAGCATTGACATCTGCACTGATAACAGAAGCATCTTCAGGACACACTGAACGAGAAAGCTTAGTAGGATAGTGCTACTATTAACCGATTTCGTAAACCTTAGCTTCATAATGTTTTCTTCACTTACAACAGGTTTGGGGTTGTAAAAAAACATTAATGATTGCTTGTTGTAACTGACATGGTGATCTATGTTAATACACAGTTGCTGTCTATTTATGTGAGAAAAGAAGTTCCCACGTGCTTTTCACGTTTCTTAAATCAGAACAAATTGTCAGTCGTGATGCGTTGATTCGCGTTTAACATCATTATGTCAAAATTAAAACGATTTTCGGAACATGAGGTTCTTAGGTTTATGAAATGGCTCGTAAAATTATTTAGAAATAATTACATTTAAGATACGAAATGATTTAACAGCAATTTTGTAACATGAGTTTTGTTGTTTGCTAATTTTGAATTCCATTAACCGACTATTTGAAAACAGAGCTTAATAAATAAAGCATTTTCAAAGAAAACGTGAAAGTTATAGATAATTAAGATGTTGAAAACAAAACAAAAATTCATTTAAAGGATGTGATATCTCTTTTTTTTCACTTTAAACTTTATTTGCTTTGTGTAAATTGCTCAAATGTTACTACTTTTTAGTTTCTTACAAATGTTTAACAATTTATTAATTATAATTAAATTCAAGCAATATTGTGCAAGTTGTGAAATTCCAAAAAGAACTTTATAAAGCAATTATAAAGCCATTTATCAAAAGATAACACTGTTTGACAGAAATTATCTGCAATAAATTTTGCTTTCTTCAATTATTAATCATAATTAAATTATTATGAATATTACTAGAGGAAGGACAGCTCACTTAAAAAATAACAAATGTATCCTAATTATTCTTTATTAAATATTTTTGTATTTCTTTTTGCTTAGTATTTTAATTTATTCTGTATAATGCACTCAATACAGTGTTGGAAATAGAACTAATTCAAAATGAAAATAATGTAAACAATTACTGTCGTAAGAATAATTTTTACTACTTATTTTTAACTACTTATTGTTACTACTTATATAAATTTATATTACTTATCAAATAGCATATAAAAATAAAAAAATTGTTATATCTAAGCATGTTCCTTTGTATCAAAATAGAATAATTCATTATTAAAAATTGCTGGCATATATTTCTCTGAAACCAAAAAAGAAATCGAAAATACTGTAATAACTCCTTTTTATACATGCGCCTTTTTAATTATAATTATTTAGACTTTCACTATCTCAGTTTAATCACTTGCTCACGTGAGATTCTCAAACCTTTTGAAATTATTGTTCCAAAAAATATTTTTTTAATCAAATTATATTCCTAATTACAGGCATTCCCTGTTGAGATGTTTAAAATGTCCCGCCTTTTTCTGGCGATTTCTTTCAGTTATTTTACTTTTAATTTTGACTTTTGTAACTTAGTCCGCCTCTTCTCAAAACTGTCAGGGAATCAAACCATCTGAATTATCTTCTAAAATATTAATTTGATCCATCACAAATTTTGGAATTTATATGAAAAATGCAATAAAAAGTTTTTTTATGTTTCCAAACTATAGTCAATTTCCTTAAAAAATGTCTACATGAAAGCAATATTATATTATATTATGAGTATCTACACATAAAAAGTATTTTTCTGACTTTGGATTCTCGAATATATATATATATTAAAATTGCCATCTATAAATTTTCTAAACTAAAAAAACCAAAGCATTTACTAATATTTTCAAGATTCTTAAAATAATATTGGTAAAATGTCAGTATATTATCACTAAAAAGAGAAAATCATGCACTATTCTATTTAAAACGCACATGATATTAAAGGAATTAAAACAAAATCCAAGCTTCCCGAAATAAATTTAAATTGGTATGGTTTACGAAATTTCTATTCGTGGCATTTTTGATATTCAGAATGCTGACCATCAAAAAATAAAACAAAGTCAGAATACTAAATAAAACCCAAAGCGGAAACAAATAAATAGAATGAATCAGTCAAACTTCAGAAAATCTATTTCATGAATGTTTGACTGTTGCACGAACTGAAACTTCTAAACAATTTCCATCTATCATTCAAAAGATTTCAGGCGGTTATAAATCATTATTTTATAAACAGTTTTATTTTCTATTTAACATAACGAAGCATATTTTCGTGAGTTATTTTAAATGCTTCAACGCTTCTGAAACGTTGAAAAAGCTTTAAAGAAAAATGACTTGCAGATTTGCATTTCAATAATACCCTGCTAAGTTACAAAATTAAATATCTATGGCAACTGAACCGAAGCAATTATTTTGATTTAGCACGTTTTTCAACTAACTTCCAGAAATCAAATTTATGTTTCATATAGCGAGTTAAATATTTTGTTAATTTATACACTGCAGTCATGCAACATTTTTTGTGCTTGTTGTTCATCAGAAAATAAGAAAATAAATCAATATGTACTTCCTTTTTATTTGTGCGTATGATAAATATAAATGGTGACTTTATAAATGGTGCAAAATCACGTTTCGTAATTATTCGATATTTTTATAGTATTAATGGGCTTGAAATTATATACCACATCATTGTGGTAAGAAACAATGACGTCTAAATATATAAATTATCTAGTTTGTTAAATTTATTTAAAAAAATTCATATCCCTCAAAAATAAAACGGCTATATGAATAATTTCTTACGTGAATGCATCGGCTTGGTGTTTTTTTTTTTTCCTTTTAAACCGAAGAAGTTATAAATAGTGTTTTTTATTGTTTATATTTTTGTAAGCATTATATGCTTTTATTGTATTTGTTGTATTTATTATTTTATTTTATCTTTTTTATAAATATATATTCTAAAAAACATGAAATAAAAAGTAAAACAAAGTGAAAAAATTGTGATCAATTTTTCAAGGAAAAGGATGAATCTTTATCACAAAAAATGAGTTTAAAATACAAATAAAATTCGATATTATTCAAAGCAAAACCATTTTTTATTTCATAAATTTCTTTTCTTTTTTTTTACAAAGCAATATTAGTTTCTTAAATTTAATTAATAAAAATGAGGATGCAAAAAAGAAAATCCTATTGCAACAAAATAGCTTTACATCGTTATTTCGGTGATGATATTAAAAAAAAAAGATGCTTGACTCCTGTTAAACGTAAAGCCATTCTTTGTTACATCCAACTTTATAGAATAAGAGGGGATTCAGATTTATTTGCTAAAAGCGCTTAATGTTGCGGTTATTGTATTCAAATTGATAAATTTGATACATCGTTTTACTAGCAGAATTATTATTATTATCACAGATTTATTATTAATTGAAATTAATCTAAAATATTGAAGATCTCTAAATCGTATTGAAAATAGTTCAAAGCAGGAAGAATAAGAGGTTTAATCCTATACTAATACAGTTTAAGTTTTAAATTGAGTATTTCTTTCTTGAAAGTGAAACAAAAAAAAATATTTGAAATTAATCTTTCATTTCGTAGTTGAAATTTTTTTTTAACATCAGTAGTGCAGTGTTTTGAAATTTTGGATTATTCAGTAATCTTAAAGTTTTACAGTAAAATTCCAAATAATTCAGTAAATAATTTCATATCTTAACCTAAACGCATCTTTGGTACATTCAAAAGTTAAAATAGGATATCAGTGGTTAATTATAAATAATTGTCAAAAATTTAACTCCGATTAAGAATTTATAATTCATTTCCATTCCAATTTCATAATGTGAATGAATTCCAATCAAACAATATTCATTTCTTTATTTTAAAATGAGTGTCAAAGAGATCAAATTATTTATTTACTATTTAGAAAATATGTAACTTAACGAAAAGGAATTTCTCCAAATATGCGACATACAGAAGATTTTCATATGTAATAGACCGTTAGCAAAAAGACTACTAATGGAATCAAAACTTAAATATCTTTTGAGTGACCATCTCTTTTGTGAGTTTCCTTTCTTGCTTTTCTTTCTCTTTGGATATTTCTCTGTATTTAGGAAACATGTACAGAAAAATAATCCCAGAATTCCCTTGAATACTTAAATTCCATATTTATTCATGTGTTATTACAATCTTTTCGTATTAACTGTTTTTAATACCAAGTAAAGAATAAGAAGGTCATTTTTAAGGTGAAAATTTTACTTCTAGTGTTTTGAAATAAATAACTCTGAAGAATTGGATTGAGTCAAGAATTAGTCAAGTCGGGATATAATAGAAACGTAAGTTTTAGAAGATTTGGCATACAGAATTAACAACTGACATAGTATTGATAAAGTTTTCGGTATTTCATTGTATGTCATATTCTGAAAACAGGTAATATTTCAATTTATTTCAATGCCTCATTTGTTAGTAGTTACTTTATTTCCACTTACAGTAATTACTATGTTGCGCAGAAATTGTTTCTTCCACCATAAATCCTGTTTGCCCACATTCTTCTAAGTAACACTAAAGTTTTATTTTATTGAAATTGATAAATTTAATAATCTCATTTATTTCCATCTAAAAGTCAGAAAGCCACAATTTAGCATCAAAATACAGCTTCATATTTATATGCAATTTTCATTCTTTTAAACTAACTTGCTACAATAAATGAAGCTGAAACATTTGCAGAATCTTCAAGGAATGTTACGATAAATAAAAAAGAGTATATCTTCAATAGTTTTAGCTTTATCTTCTATCGATATCAAAACTTTTAAAGAAGAAAAGAGGAGATATTTAACTGAATATATCCTTTTCCATGTACAGCCAAACAATGCATTTCTTAAAAGGAAGTGAAACAATCCCTAAGTTGTGAAGCCTTTCATTTATCGCTAATGATCCTCTGGGAAAGGAATGCTGTTTAATTGGATTCAAAATCTCAAAATACTTCCTAAAACAAAGATATCATCTGTTACAAAACGAATCCATTATCTTCTTCCAGGCATTGAGAAAGATCTTTTATTAATTTCAGTCATTATCTCCTCGTAGATTCTTATTAAATAATAAGGAAGACCAACCACATCGTGTTCATTGTGCAACATAACAGGAAGGAAGTAAACTCGGAAACAACACTGCAAAATTATACTTCAGCTCATCCTATAAATCCAGTTAACCCAAAAATAAGCCGAAGAGGAAGAGGAAAAAAATATAAGAGTTTTCACTTTTGTTGGCCTATGGGTCAAGCAAGAATTGCCTCAGCAACAAAAAATGAGTTGAAACCAAAAAGACTGGTTTTCTGTCGGTCCTCAATAAATGTTGTGTCCTCTTCCGGTGGTGTTTAGGATTCATTGACGTTTTGGACCACAAAGGAGTGGAGTCTAAGATTAACTGAAGTGTACGGTAATAAAATGCCAGTTCATCTTTATAAAGAAGAGGTTAGGGATTGTTCAGAAAGTTTGTATCCTTTCAGAATGTTAACAAGGTAATGATAGAGACCATTACAAAAAGACGTTTATTTTAATCAATTTATCACAGAGGGTGTTTTGTATCTGACTTGAAATGCGTACGGAACTGGAGCTCATCACCAAAAGAAGAAAATGAAAACATTTATATTTAGTTGCCTTTTCATCTAAGAGCTATTGTTATTAAATGAGGTTATTTATCTTTGTCGAGGTAGATATATCAAATATCTAAAACGCAAAACCTTTAGCAATCGTTGAGATCATATCTCGAAAATGTTATTTGAAAAATGTTTATCTTTGTTAATTAGAATAATAATGAATCTTTGTTTTTACTCGTTAGTATAATTAAACATGCTAAAAAATGAATAAATATTTCTTTTATTTTTATGCCAATTAATTATGAGTTAGACTAGTCCTAAATATATTTTAAATTGACTAAATATTGAATATTTTTCATTTTATAAAATAAAATTTCTTTTTATATTTTCTGACTAAACTTTTAAACTATGACAGTTAATATGAACTTTGGGGATGTATTTAAAATCTTTTCCATTTTAATTTCTATGAAAAGTAATTGAAGCATATGGATAATTGAAGCTTAATTTCTTTCGCCAAAAAGAATTTGATGAATTACTTTGAATACGACTATCATATATCTGTACTGACCATTACCATGTAATATGATTAGTAAGACATTAAAGGAGGGAGTCGTAGTGCTACGATTTGATCCGCGTTACCTAGCACACTTTCGTCAAGATCCCCCTCCTTTATTGTGTTAATTTGAAGCAACGATAGAACGGGCCGAAAGATATCGTTAAAATTTAGGAATTTTCGGTAATAATTAAAGAATATTAATAATTAATAATTAAAAATAAAAATTAAAATAATAGATAATAATTAAAAGATAATAGATATTAATAGATAATAATTAAAAGTAAAGAGAGAATATTAACAAAATTAGCACTTTTTTTTCTTACAAAATATCTTTTTTTAGCTTAATGTGATTGTTTCGGATCGATTCATTGAAGAAATATATAGATGTCTCTTTAGTCAGTAGATGATAAAAATTAATTTTATTTATCTAGTTCAAATTAAAACCTTTTATGAATTATAACTTAAACTGTTATACGCATTGACTATTCCATAGCATAAGTGTTAACCTTTCACGATCAGAACTATTTCGCAGGGTCTGCTACCCATTAAAATTTTTCTTTAAGAAATGTTGAGCAACGTTGATTTTTAACCTTTATGCTCATTATCATTCTGCAAACTTTTCATTTGTCCCACTTCTGTAATCATTAACTCTTTTCTTTTCGGTTTCAACATTTTATCTCCGCTTTATTTTTTTAACGATAATACGGCCTTTTAGTTTGTTTCCATTATATTAGTGTCCTTTAGCGACCTTGCGGCGTTTTTTAATTTATTTTCATCCCGACAAATTGATTTAAAAAAAGCTGTATAAATAATTTCACAGGTAATTGATAATGTATATGAATTATAAAGGAAAATTTTTCAATACATATAATTAAATAACTTTTGATTTAGTAATGCGCAAATGCATCTACTTTTGAAATGGAAAAATATTTATTTTCAAAGTGAGCTTCTCTGTATTCTTTCTAGAATTTTTTTTTATAATATTGTTATTCTTTTTATGTCGCAAATAGCATTTCTTTCATAATTAAAAAATAATAATCGTAGTTAAACTTTCTTTGAGAAGCTTTTTGAAAAAAATAAAATAACGAATGTTTCATATCTCCGTGCATTAACTTTCAATGTAGACACACGCTATCGATGTATATCATATTCGTTTAGTGAATCGTAATCGGAAGCCCAATAGTTATAGTGCAGCACCGCAGCGCTGTAATCAAATAATAATAATACGTTCATAAATTAAATTTTCTTTACATCTGAGTTCTATGTAAGAAAAAGAAAATACTGAATGTTTCATATCGCCATGCATAAACTTTCAGAGTAATTAAATTACATCGATGTAAATCATAATCGGAAGCGAAATAGTAATAATGCTGCACACGAGCGCTTTAGATTGTGATCCACATGCTTATCATATTAATGTATAAGAGCTATTACTTATTTCTGAGCGAATACTGATATTGATTCTTATACACAAATACCGTCATCATATTTGTGTCTAAAGTAATAAATATAATTCATGTCAATATATATGTATATGCCATCATATATGTGATGACGATATATCAGTATATATATGCATATTGTCATCGTACCTGAGTCTCCAATAATAAATATACACTGAAGTGACAAAAGTCATGGGATAGCAATATGCAAATATACAGATGGAAGTAATATCGCAGCGAAAAAGTATAAATGCGCAGTTCGTTTTCCAGAGCTTTCATTTGTGTTCAAATTATTCATGTGAACAGGTTTTTCGTGATTTATGGCGGCACGACGAGAATTAACAGACTTTGAACGTGGAATGTTAGTTGGAGCTAGACGCATGGGTCATTCCATTGCGGATATCGTTAGTGAATTCAACATTCCGAGATCCACAGTATCAAGAGTGTGCCGAGAATATGAAATTTCAGGCATCACATCCCATCATGGACAGCGCAGTGACCGACCACCTGCACTTAACGACCGAGACCGCTGACGTCTGAGTAGAATGGTCAATGTTAATAGACACGCAGCACTTCGTCAAATAACTGCAGGAATCAATGTGGGACGTACGAGGGGCGTGTCCGATAGGACTGTGCGGCGAAATTTGTCTTCCTTGGGCTATGACAGTAGAAGACCGACTCGAGTGCCTTTACTGACAGCACGACATCGCCTGCAGCGACTCTCCTGGGCTCGTGAGCATATCGACTGGTCCCTAGACCAGTGGAAAACCGTGGCGTGGTCAGATGAGTCACGATTTCAGTTGTTACGAGCTGATGGTAGAGTTCGAGTGTGGCGCAGACCCCACGAAGCCATGGTCCCAAACTGTCAGCAAGGCACTGTTCATGCTGGTGGTGGCTGCATAATGGTGTGGGCTGTTTTTGCATGGCACGGACTCGGTCTTTTGGTGCAACTGAACCAATCATTGACTGGAAATGGTTATGTTCAGCTACTTGCAGATCACTTGCAGCCATTCATGGACTTCACGTACCCACACAACGATGTTGTTTTTATGGATGATAATGCGCCATGTCACCGGGCCAGAACTGTTCGCGATTGGTTTGAAGAACATTCCGGACAATTCCAGCGCATGATCTGGCCACCTAGATCGCCCGATATGAATCCCATCGAGCATTTATGGGACATCATCGAAAGGTCCGTTCGTGCCCAAACTCCTGCACCATCTACACTTTCACAATTATGGACATCTATACAGACAGCATGGCTCAATATTCCTGCAGAGGACTTCCAACGACTTGTGGACTCCATGACACGTCAAGTTGTTGCACTTCGCCGGGCAAAAAGAGGACCGACACGATATTAACAGTCATCCCATGACTTTTGTCACTTCAATGTCATTCATATCAATACATATGTATATACCGACATATATGTGATAACGATGTACCATCATATACATATATATCGTCATCATACCGTGAAGTCTACGTGAAAGTGTTGGCATTCCTTATGATATCAATATCTGCTGTAGTATCACGTAGGGATGACTGAGAATGATTTACTCTTATACCAATGTTATATAATTTGCCTCCCTTATATCTCTTGATATACCATTTCCACAGTGTTTACCAGTAATAAATAGGTTTCATATTAATATAATTTATGGCCATATTTTATGGAATCATACTGGGATAACATTCTATGTTATGAATGGCATTGAGGCCACCAATCTCTTACAAGTTCTATACCATACGGGGTCCTTTTCTAATAAGCAGCTTATAAAGTGAGTTCCTTTCTAAGTCTGATTCATTGCCAATGTCAGTTGCGAGTTGAAATCTAGACTTACTTTAATCGCGATGATTGGGAATCAGAAATAAAATAGTGAGAAAAATTATTATTATAGATGAATAAATAAAAACTAACGTTAGAGTAGTAAAATATAATTTTTTGTTTCTTGATTTTGAAAATCAATCTTTTGAAACTCTTTAGAAAGATAGAATGCCAAAGATTTTACACGACTAGGTAGAAAATAATATTATCTGTCAAATATTTAATTTTATATTTCTTCCAGTTTGATTATTCCCAATCTATTAAAAAGGTTTTAAAATTTAAAAAAAGATTAGTTATTTTTTCTCTTGTAATTCTTATTTATATTTATCTTATATAACCAACCAATAACTAATCCTTAAGATATATCGATATCAAAATGTTTTTTTAATAATTAAAACCTTGATTACTGCTCACATTTCATTAAATGACTTAATGACTTAAAATTTTCCAGTGCGTTTTCTTCAAGAAATAGAAGAAATAATATAAAGAGCTATTCATTGAAAAAAAGTATTTTTCATCTATAAAATGAGTCGTTGAATTGATTAATATGAAATACATTCACGTCAATTTTATCACTGAATCTCAAAATTCCGCGCTTGATTTCGCATATCAATTTTTTTAGTTTAAATTTCATTGACTGCAAATTGTCTTCATTAATATATAATTTGTGTATTTATTTCTATTTTTATTTAAACATTTTTTGGTCAGTATACAGAAACGCTCAGATATTGGTTACGCACTCAGAAAATTGCTAACGCATTATCTGACTAAAATCCGAAAATAAGTTTTTCTTTAAAAACGGTACTACGCATACAAAATAGCTTTTGTTGTTTTTACTTTATAAAATCTATTAAATATTACATTTTTCAATATTACTAAAGCAAAAATCATACTTAATGTTAAAATAATGATTTCTATTCTATGAAGCGTAGGTTTTGAAAGTACATGCGATAAAATTTCAAAGTCAAACGTAAACACTTCTTCAGTAGAACAGCTCTAAACATTTGAAAAGCTGCTTCTTTCCAGTTGGTGACTCTTTTCAAATAATTAGCACGTCTTTCTTTATGAGTCTTCTTATCTCTGAAAAATGCGGTTTTGAGTTTAAATAAGTTCACGGCACGCTCAGGAATTTCATATTATTTTCTCCATTTATTCCAGAAACCGTAAAGGAGTCATCTTTTTTTCAGGACTTAATCTCTAATGTTAATACGTAGAGTGCGTTACCATTTTAATCAACGGGTTGAAGACAAAAAAATTTTTTCTATCTTGAATAGAAAGAGCTGTTTAAAGGAACTTAATACTACTGCGTAGTTTCAACTTCAAAAATAGAGATCTTGGTGAAAGACACAAACTTTCTGTTAATATTTCGCCTTATTTTGGGGACTTTATTAGCACTTGATGTAATGCGTCCACTGAGGATTTGACTAAACCTTTCGCTATATTTATTGAGAAATTCTTGGAATTTTTTAATGATTCGGTCTTTATATTTGTTTAGAAATTTCTTCAAATTAAAATTAAGGCCTGTATCGTCAAAATTTCTTAAACTAGGTCACAACAATAAAACCCGAGTCATAATTGGATTAAAAACCACCCACCATTTTATAGAACTCAAACTCAGTATAAAACACCATAAGAATTAATAAAAATTGCTAGCTGAAATAGTACCATTCCAACAGATTTCATGAAATAATTATAATTTGCACAAATGCAGTAATGGAAAGTTTTGGTAATATTTTGAAAAATATACAGACATCCCTATTAGCACACATATATTATACAATATTCTATGACATTGATCAATATTCACAATAATCCCAATATTGTTGAATATTGTATAATATCATATAATATATAATGCTGTAATATATGTATTGAATAATATTGCGCATAAGCCATGCTCCCGAGATGTCTCAGAATGTCGCTGAGGAGCAGAAACAAATTTCTTATTGTATAAAAAAGAATGTTTTATGAGTCTAGAAAGCATTGATTTAAAATACATATTATTTATTTTAATATATATAACAAATTAAATGTTTCCTCGGCTTTAAAATAAATTCTTTTTAACACTTTTCTAATATGTTAGAATGAAAGGACTTATATATTCACCGTGGTTTCAAAGCACCTTTTTTTCTATTTGATATTTCTTGATAACTCATGCTTCTCCTTTACTTATGGCAACTTACCAGTGATTATAGTACTCATCTATTAAAATATTATCTGAAGATTTTTAAAAATTACTTTTCCTTCATTTACTGTATTACGCTAAGACTTTATATGAAAGATTTCTGCATATCAGTAATTACTTAGAATCTTGTTTATTCCTCCAATCTTTATGCCTCAAATATATATTTAAACAGATACATTTTTTAATTTAATCTTTTCAGTTATTTTAAACTTTTTAGTTATTTTTGTGATCAGGATATCGAAAAAAAGTGAAATACGAACAAAACGTCGATCATGTAAGAAGAAAATCTTTGCAATACTTTAATATAGAAAATGTCTCAGCTTCATTTCTCTTATTAAACACAAAAAGCATTACTATTATTCATAAAGACGATGAAAGTATTATTTAAATAATAAAATTTCAAAATCTCTCATTAATTTATAATTTTATTCATTACTGATATCGGCAAGAACTTACATTCATTATTTCTTCCCGTTTAATGCACGTAAATTATTATCTACAGAATTGCTCAGCAAATTTCTCTTTCAATATGGCACTTATATTGTAAATCAACTTATATGACCTCATAGTCCTAATTGCGCATATCACCTAATATGTAACAGCCCGTTGTACTATGATTTCATATTAGCTTTTATTTTCCATGGAATATTTGAAATGTATTCAAGAATTCAAGTGTCTATAACATAAGGGTATAAATTAACAACCTTAGTTTTTACCAACATAAAATTTAAAGATTTTTTCATAAATACAAGTTCTATAAGTTTTTGATAAGGCTTATGTGATAGTTGTGAAACAATAAGGTATATATTTGAACTTGGAGTATTGCATTTTCAATAGATTTTTTCCATTATCATTCAATAAAATGCAGGTTAATTTATAAATATAATGTTTCCTATGACAGCTTCTGCCTTGTGCAAAACATTTTAAACTTGATGTAAGGTGTTTAACATTCATTGACTCTGTCACCATTCAAAGAAAAACAAGTTCAGGATTTTTCATAAACTAACAATTTCGATTATTTGTGCGAACATTTTTGAAAGCCATGTGGCTTAGTATATTTAAAAGTGGCTTAAGGTATTTTGCATTTCTACAAATTATTTTATTTGATCATATATCGAGGAAAGGGTTTCTGCTCCTGTTAAGTTCAAGGTTGTAGATAAATGATATCAAAGAAATTAGGTCGCATTTTAAAGGAAATGCTTTTTGAAAATGGGAATGCAGAATGTGAGACACAGATTCTAGAAAACTAGTTGTTTTATTATATATCATGATATTGAAATATGCTTTCCATTTATTTATTCATTTTTGAAATTCCATCTCTGTTCTAGATATTCAAAAGGGGAAATTAATACTGGTTTTTTTTATTAAAAAAAGGGTAAAGTAACATCTTTATGTCATTTTTAGTTCATATTATATTGCGATGTAAAAATTAGAATTTTAATTAAATTGAGTTAGTAAGTTATCCCTTTTTTAATTTCTGGCTAATATTGTACTATTATATTCTATTAATCTCTTTCTATTATATTATTTTAACTATTTTTATTATTTTATTTCATTGTATTGACATTTGTTTAACATACTTCAAATAATATTGCATTGTTTTTATGATTTACCGTATTTTTCGCCGTATAAGACGCACCGTCATATAAGACGCACCCAATTTTAAAGGAGGCAAATCTAGAAAAAAAAGATTATGAACCAAATTCTGTAGTAAAAATTTTATATCAACTGTATAAAGTTAACAGCAGTTTAAGAAAAATTTTATGTCAACCATGTAACATACTAAGAGCTCTCTTTACTCTCATAAACAGTCAGCAAACAGTGAAAGTAACAAAAATAAGGCTGTCATGTTTTTATTCTAACCCCAAGAATTCCTCTTCTTCGCTGCTATCAGAAATGAGGAAGGACAGATCCACGCAGTCATTGTCATCACTTTCTTCCTCACTGGTGTCAAATAGGTTGCAGCTGGCTGGTAAGACCACCATGTATCACAGCTATTTGGGTCTTAACTTCCTTAAAGTTCTTTTTAGTAGTTTCTGTAATGTGCGCTCTGAACTGGTCAAGCACCAACAAGGAAGATTTCTTCAGAAGCCCGCCAGGACGTTTGGACCACACTTTGTCAATCCACAGCCTCATGCCATTTTCGTCCATCCCCCCCTTTATCATGAACGTGCACGATGACTCCCCGTGGAATTGTTTCTTTTGGGAATGTTTTCCTTTTAAAGATCAACATTGGCGGCAGTTTGGTACCATCTGCACAGCAGGACAGCACAACCGAGTTGTGGATTTTCTCATGCCCTGAGGTTTTTACGGTTATGCTTTTGGCTTCTTTGTTATCTACGGTTCTGTTAGATGACACATCAAACGTTAGCGGGACTTCATCCATGTTCCCAATCTGGCTCATTTCAAAGTTGTTCTTCTTCCTCGCATCAATAACAAACTTATGAAAAGACAGAATCTTTGATTCGTATTCCTTTGGCATTTTTTGTGCAATTCTGGTTTTGGTGCGCATAGAAAGGCCAGATCTCTTCATAAATCTATAGCACCACGATGGTGATCCGGTGAAATCCTGAATGCCTTTCTCCACAGCAATGCGTTTGGCCTCATAGATTATCATTTTTGTTGAGACAGAAAGTCCATTTTGCCGGTGACGTGTGATCCACTCCTTTACTTTTACCTCTAACTCTGGCCACTTTGCAGTTGGTCCACACAAGGTGTGCTTGCTTTTATCCAACTATTGGAGCTGATCCTCCTGTTTCCTCCACTCTCTTATCATTTTCTCAGTTGGAGGTGGCCCAAAGTGTCTCTCCGTTGCTCTGTTTCCATGCTCCTTAGCAAATTGTATTACTTCCAGCTTGAAAGCAACTTTATATGCCAGTCTCTTCTTCTTCGACATCTTGATGGGGTGGTATGAAATATGATATATTTCATTCAGATATACCATACTACATATATCACAGCTATCCGCGCCTCCGCTTGCTCCCGATTGCTACTGCCCTGCGATTGGCTGAGCGAGGCAGAGACCGTCCAAATACAGTGCGAGGCAGAGTGGGGCTTCCTGGTCTCAGACGGCGCCAAGAGGTGGAAGGGAACGGAGTGGCAGAGTATTCCTGCGGTAAGGTATGTATGCAGAGGTGGAGGAGCAGCGGAGGGCCATGGTGGCCTTTTGTATTTGCCGTATAAGACGCATGCACTTTTTTCCACCCGATTTTGTGGAGAAAAAGTGCGTCTTATACGGCGAAAAATACGGTAAATGTTTTCGTCTGGCTTCGATAAAACAAACTTACTATTTTTTATTAGGATTATAAAAAGTAAAATTTTAGTTTTCGATCAGTTGCAAATCTCATTTGATAAAATATACATTTCAACCAAAGAAGACAATATCTCTCGAAATTACTATATTATTATACATAATGGAAGCTTTGGAGTACTCATTTAATTGTTCTTACTCTTCGTATTATTTAGTAAAGAATATTTCCTTTTTCTATATATCTGTAAATAAAACTAGTTCTTAAATCCGAAATTACTATTGAATTACTTTTTGTAAAGCAATGAAAAGTCTTAAAAGCAAAAATTTGCTTATAATTTTGAAGCTGAACAAAGAATCCAGAACATCCACATGAATCCATCGCGCATACAAAGAATTCCAAGGTGTTTATCTTTTCTCACCATTTCATCATTCGTCCTTGACATCTCACGTTTGCGCACATAATGCAGAGAATGAACTCATACTTTTCAGAAGAAAAATCTTTGCAAGCAACTATTAGTAAATAGTATTTAAAGATACAAGCAATTGTATCCTGAATTACCATAAAAATTATCTTTCCCTTAAATTTTGTTCATCCCGTCAGCAACTTCAGGGTATGATTTCATTCACATTTACACCAGAGATAATGCAGCATTTAAATAAAGATTACCAAGAAAGTTGCAACACGGATTACCATTATTCTTCTATTATAATTTCTCACATTCCCCAGTTTTTCAAATCACTTTCCTCAAATGAGTGGCATTGAAAGTTTTCAAGGCTAAATAAGGATATGCCATTAAGAACTAACCGCATTCAAAACGGATTACAGAAATGAAAACGAAACAGAGCGTTTTTGGCACGCTTTAGGCCTCGATTAACGGCCTCAAACCGTTACCGGCATTGTTTTGGTATGATATTTTGTTTTGGGCACGTTTCTTGCCCTTAGGCCAAGTGAAATCGTCAACAGAGCATGCTAAAAAGAACGGCTGTGAAACCAGTTTCGGCATCTCAGTCTAGATTCAAACGGCGGAGGTCAATTTCATTTCTTTCTGGAAAAGCGAAAAGAGTAATCAGAAAAGAGTTGAATCGAATTTGGGTAAATGATATTAGGCCAATAAGGTCAGATACGAGCAGTGAATGCTAACCTTTCGTAGAGTTGAGAAAATGAAAAGAATTGGCAACCCCTAACTGTACCGAGTCACGAAATTTTTCAAGAATTTTTTCAATTTGTCGATTGGGCACCTTATAATCTCATATGACTTATTACTTTTATCCCTTTCTCACTTGACTACCGGATTATGCATTCAGAATGAAAACGTTTCGGTTTAGTAAAAAAAAAAAATTATAATAATGGTTATAAAATTTAAAATATGAACCGTCACACACGTCGAGAAAGATAAATTTACCAATAACTAGCTAGCTATCAGTTTGGTTTGTTTAAAGTACGTTAATAAAATTTTTGATTACATAACTAACAGCAATTGATTGTTCTTAAAGAGTATTAACATATGTATAATCTTTACGGAGAATCATCAATCATCGTCATACTATGAAAGAGAATGCTACTTTCATGTAACAAGAACCTTTTCTAATACATATTGATTATTGTAGCTCAAAAAAAAAGATTATTTTTGTAATTCGCTGACAAAAATGTTTGACTACTGATTATTTGCATATGATTAATTATTTTTATACTTTTTCTCGCTTGACTACCGTATAATTCAGTCTAAAATAATATTTTCTAGAAAACGACCATGGTTACAGAATTTAAAATGTGACTCGTCGCACTTGATGAAAAATGATAAATGTTTGGATGAATAGTTACCAGTTTGGTTAGTTCACGGTACGTTAGCAGCATTATTTATTTCATATCCGGAAGTTCATGAGTTCTTCTTTAAAGGAAGTGACATAATTTAAATCCTTTCCGAGATTTATCGGTTATTATCACATCATCATAAGAAATATGTGCTGTATTTATATTCTGAGAAAGTTCTCCAGCTGAAATTGCGTCAATGAATTTTAGTATATTACCTGAGGCATACTCAGTATTTTTCATTTCTAGTAAAGAATGGACGCTTTAAGCGTTGATATTAATTAGAGATTACAATAATTTTAACATTATATTTTATTTTAGTTTACATTTAAAAATGTTGTGGAAGAAATGAAACTGAAAGCCAATTATCATTCAAAAATACTGAAACACTTATCATGAAAGAACGTAGATGTCTGTCCTCTCCAGGTTCCTCTGCAAAAACTTCTGATTAAAATTCCTTAAAAATTTAAAAATAGTAGTAGTTTCTCTACAAATTGTACAAATTATCACAAAAACATTTCCATTGGAACAGTGATGCTTTTTGAATCCATGATTTAAAATAAGACAATTTCCTTAATGTAAAAATACGATTGTTTACTTTGAATGTAAAAACTTAAAAGAGCGAATAAAAAGTCGTTATTAAATTTTATTTTAATTTTATTAAAACATCAAAATAGTTCTTTATATAAAAATGTTGTTTTCGAATATGAAATTAATTCCCCTTTGCTCAACTAAAGAAAAAAAGAATTAAAATTCTGCAGATTATAGTCCCTGATTATATAATGGGTGACTTACATTTTATTCAAAAATAGATATTATATACCTTTTAATTTTTTATTACTAATTGTTAAGGTTAATATAATTTTAATCATAAAAGCATAATCCCCAAAAAGTTTATCCATTAGCATGTATGATGTGAGAGTTTGAAGAGATACTACTTCCTCAAGGGTCATCCTCGACTTTTATAATGGCTCAACATTAGGAGGCCTATCATTAAAGGTCTTCATATTGCTTAGAAACTTCGAAAAATTTAACTCGAGAGTGTCAAACTGGCGACCCGTGGAAGGCATCCAGCCCACGTTGCAACTTACAATCGTATGATTATGTAGCAAAAGTTTCGATAAAAACTATCCAAATTTGCAAGATTTGTAATAAAAATTATGCAACAAATTTTCTGCTAAAAAGTACTCAAAGGGAGGCGATGGAAATTCAATACTGTTCGGCTTTCAAGACAAAATTCAAGGAAGTTGAAATGCTTGAATATTACAAATATTTCACTAGCAGATTTTAAAAATAAAAAATAAAAAAGTGGCTTTTAGAAATTTTTTTCTTGTTTGAAAATGCTTATGAATGCAATCAATCGTTTGCTCGTATGAAAAGAAATAAATCATCTCCTGTCAAATTGAGAATTAATGACATTCATCTTGAATCAATTTGTAGTAGGAAAGATGTTAGCAGAGAAAAGATGCCAAATGTTCATCGTTGGCCTTGTTCTTTTTTATTAGGTGTTTTTGAAAAAAAATAGAAAAAAAAACCTACTTCTCTATGAAAAATGAAAGGTCTTGTTTTGTTTTTGTGGCCCACATAAACTTACACCTTGTTTATATGACCATTACTAACATATGAATTTGACATCCCTGTTTTAATTTAATTAAAACTAAGTCTACAACTTCTACAAGATAGCAATTTTTCAAGAAATATCATAAACATTATATTTACTTTCTCCTTAATAATTTTTTTTAATACACTAAATTAGCAATCGTTAATTCTTAGAATTAAATTTGATCTCTTCTATAATTAGATCTTAAATTATGTAATTTAGAAGATCATCCTTGACATGAACCAAAAAGATATGGTAATACCATTATTTTACATACTATGCTATCTATCACTGTCCTCTAATTCTCCTCAAAATATTGCAATTTAAAGAATTAAATTGGGAGTAAAATAAAATTTTGTCTAGTCATTGATTAACTCTAATAATAAAAGAAATAAGTTGCAAGATATTTGATTTTCCAACAGTTTTATACTTTATTCAATTCCTTCTATTAGTTCACACTCTCTTTATTTATACATATTTATTTATATATCTGGTTCTAATTTTCAAGCCTTAATAAAATACTTTTTACTTGGCCACTCAAGTTCAAATACATTTTTTAAATTTGTAGTGGTAGACACTTGATGTTAATAAAGTTTTTTTTCAGACATTAATTCATTAAAATGCAATTAGTTTCTAATACTTTAAATAGAGTTTTAGCAGTTTTTAATGAAAATTTAAATCAACAGGCAGTAGTTCTATCAGTAAAATTTCAGATAAAATGGATAAGGATTTCATTATTTTTCTCGTAAAGGTGAAGAATACGAGTTCAATTCTTGCGAAAATTAATAATTTTTTATACTTAATAATTTTTGATAATTATTTGATAAAAAGTAACTAAAATGAAAAAAATTCTTTTATGACATAAGTCGGAATTGAATTTTTTAAAATTTATTATTTCTTTTCCAAAGGAGAAAACCGTGTATTCTCGAATTAGAAAAAATTGCTTATGTTGAGTACGATTAAGGAAAAATATTTCACCCAAATTATATCAAACATTTTTCTAATCGATGAAAATAAGTAATGTCAAACTAAAACTTAAAATGAACTGTGACACATTAATAAAATAGATTATATACAATAGTAAAAGAGAAAAGAAGCCTTTTATTAAGATATTTATGATAAAGTTCTTACCAAAATAGGTTCCTGGGTTAAAAAAATAAATCATTTTCAATAACACAAGTAAGAAAAAATTATGCTGTAGGAAATTTATCTATATTTTCTGCACTCCTTTCCTTTCGATTCTCGATTCCGGATTTGAATATCATCCGAACCGATTAAATTATCTTCCTTTCTAAATCGTTCGAAGAAAGCGCCTCTTGGTTTTTATCAAACAAAGCCAATCGAAACAATAACATTGTTCTGACAGCTTAAAAATTATTGAGAATTTAAGCTTTATACTGCTTTATATTCTCTATTCATATATTTAATGTTTAAAAAATGATTTTAAATTCTTTAAAGACAAGACAATAGATTTTTCGAAATATGGTTGATTTTTAGAACACGGTCTTTTGTGTGACGAAAAGTAGTTTTTTTGACCTCGGTAAAATTTTTAATCTTTGAATTCTCTTTTATACTAGTTAAATATTGATAAAATTCTAAAAATAAATAATAAAATTTCTTAAGAAAAAGACTAATTCTGAAATAAATCACAAAAAGTTGGATTTTCTCAATAAATAATGGATTAAACACAATATTTTCCTGTCTTTCATACAGTCCGATAGTTACTTACTGATATACTATTTAATATTACTTAAATGTTAAATTTTAAAAATAAGTAATAAAATTCTAATTCTAGAACGAGCTAAACCCGAACTATTCTAAGAGTAAAGGACACGAAGAGCAGGGTTTTCTTGAACATTAGATTAAAAATATTTACTTACTGATTTCTTTACTTACTTATGATACTTAATGAATCATCGACAGATAGAATACTAATGCACTGGAAAGCATCTTTACGAAAGATGCTTTCTAAAAAACATTGAAACTAAAATAAACAATCGGTAAATCTATTACTGATTTAATGTTCAAAATATTTTCTTGTGTTCAAATCAGGAATAAAATACAATCAATTCAAAAGTAGTTTCAATTTTTTAACTGTCAATTCTGCTTGGAAAAACGTAAATAAGGGTTCATTTCCAAATAAATGAATAAAATTCAATCAGTTTTAGAATTAATTTAAGATTACTTATACTATGAGGAAATTCAAAAGGAATTACTGAAAATTGACAAGGATATTTTGCAAAACTCAGGAAACTTTTTTAACATGAGAGTTGTTACTTTTCTTTAAATCATCAAGCATTATTTAACAACAATAGTATAATTTATGGATCCATTAAAATTATACTTATAGCTTCCATTTAATTTTTTTACATTTACTTTCCCTTAAATCTGCTTAATAAATAAGATAAAATAATATCAATTTCATATCATAAAAGATAAATATTTTTTGTAATTATAAAATTATTACATCTAGGAATCTTTAAACCATATTTACACTATAAAAAAAGGTATGACTGCCACAGATAATTTTATTTATTTTAGTTTATTTTAATTAATGCGTTTTGTATCTTGTTTTTATTCTTTTTCAAGATTTTTAAAAAATTTGTGAGTTAATTAGAAAATAAAAGCAGAATAATTCCCTCATAATCTTCTCATCCAACGAAAAAAAAATTATTCCTTCAATAAAAAGTTCTGACATTTTTAAAACGTGTTTAAGAGGTTGAGCTTCAGCAAACCGCCTCTATCGAAAAAAAATCAAACCGGAAAAAAGAAATCGTCAGTTTGAATAAAGCGACAAATAAAATAAATTGCTTACTCAGAATTAAATTAGAATGGAAAGAAAGCGTTTCTTTTATTGAGGAAATAAAATATAGATTATTTTTCATTTGTTGAAATGTGTTGAGAGTTGGTGATGCTGTGAACTCATTTCCTCCACTTTAATAAATTACTGACCGAGAATAATTTTCCATTTATATGCTTCGTTTTGAAGGTTGTATCCGATTCTCGAATAAATAAATTTGTATTTATTACTCGGAATAAATTGAAGATAAATAAATTTGTATTTATGCGTTTATATATTTGTCGTAAACAATTATATGTAGACTGAAATAATGTGAGATAGGAAATCTAGGTTAAAAATTAATTTAGATAGTTTCTTATGGATTAAAAACTTTCAATTTCATCGTTTTGTTTTTAAGCTTTTGTCACTTTACATGAATGCTGCAGAAGTTTGCTAGCTTCCATAATCCTGAAACAATAAAAGATCATTTATTTTAGATATATTAATGCCCTTCATTGAAGAAATATAAGAATTATTTGGAACAGATTACCTAATTTTCAACCACATTAAGAAGACACGGACTTTATCTTCTACAGAATTCCACACCGCATCAGCGCTCTCAACAGAATTATCCATACTAGAATTGTATGCATAGGGAATTGCCAGTAGAATTTAGTATCGAGCCCAATTCCCCCTGATTCCTTCCCCGAGATTCCGCCACGGGGCTACTGTAAACTCAAAGCAGAAAAAGAAATAAATTGCATTTTAAAAATTCGAGATAGCTTTATTCGTACCATTTAATTGTGCGAAATAATTGTGTTTACAGTAGTAATAATTGAAACTAAGGAAAGTAGTAGCTTTGATTAGCAATGCGCCTAATAAATTATTTTATCATTTTAAGCTATAAAATCATATATATTTTATAGACTTGTTGAACATTTTTATTAAAAGCTTACCAAATCAAAAAAATTTTTAGAAAGGAAAAAAAGGTAAAATTAATTTTGAAATAGTATTAATTTGATTTAATATTTTAGGTTACTTAAACCGGCGTCCTGACATAGGGGTAGCGTGTCTTCCCCGTGATCTGGATGTACCGGGTTCGAGTCCCGCTTCGGGCATGGTTGTTCTTCTGTGTTCTACCTGTGAGTTGTACGAATGTGCCCCTCTGTAAAAAGGGGTTGTGCAAGCGAAGGTGAGACATGAAAGTAGTCATGTCATACTCTTGGCCCTAGTTGCCGCTACTGAGCAAACAAGAGACGCTCCTTTCGGCTTAAATCTCTGACAGCTTTCTGTCAGCGGGCTTGTAAAATGCCATAAGTAACAACAGCATAAGGTTAGCTGATCATCTTAGTGCTTAGCTGTCTGCTCCTTATGTTTGATACTTTTCTGAATGATTTCATTTTTTAGTTATTGTTAATCTTTCCATCCTTCAATATTTTACCCGCAGATTTTATTGTTAGTATGAATTTTCTTAAAAGATATTTTTAGTCTGAAAAGGAAAGAGTAAGAAAATGGTTAATGCTTCCTGATCGGCATCTTTTTTATAGAATAAGTCAACAAAACAAATAACTGAGATGTTTATCCAAATCATATGATGACAAAATTACATTAAAATGTTTAGAAATACCACAATAAAATTATTTCTTAAAGGAGCTCAGTTACATTAACGTCCCGTTTTAAAGCAAACACTAGGGTTATATTGGAACAGACCTCTCAATTTTAAGGCTCTGTCAGATGACGATGACGGCACTTGGGCTGTCCACCTTTCTCCACGCCTAAGCTGGAGGGCATTTGACCTCGACGTACCAGGCCTCTTTCGTTGCGGTTCTCTGATAATATCAAGTGTCGATCCTCAAACCCTCCGACCCTGCAGTCGATACTTTATCACCAAGGGAACCACGGTTTTTTCTTAAAAAGTGGAAAGGCTCTCTCCAAGATTTTTTAATTTATTTTTCTACAACAGTTTGATATTTTGTGTTAAGTTTAAGTATATTGAAGAGTTGATATTTACTTATATTGAAGAAGGTCGAATTACACTTTTAATCGCATTCTCCCAATTATACTTAAAAAATTCTCATTGATTCTTGTACATTTTAAATAAGCCTAATTTCATTTTAGTTAACAGATATGGAGCTTTCAATAACTGAATTGCTTTTAACTCAAATTTGGTCAAGATAAAAAAGGGTTATAGTATCCCTCTAAGCTGTTCATTTGATTAAAATTATAAAACACAATAAAATTTCAATATCAATCGTTTGAAATAAACTTCATTTTGTATCTGATCAATGTAAAAACACGCAGAACTTTCCTAAGAAAACAAAAAAGGAACTAACAGTAGAAAAAATCATGCGCTTGTACAACTTTTTTTTGTCCATTTCGAATAAATTGAATGGCAATTCTTAGATATTTTCCTAAAATTCACACTCTGATTACAAATCAAAAAACAATCCAAATATCTATTACTGTACTTAACTAGGTAAACTATTACTACTTAAAAAGAGGCGCGAAATAGTGCACACAATTTCAAACTACTTTTTCCACGATAGGCTCCAAAAGAATACAATGTGAAAACTGATTAATTAAAGATAATTCGCTTAAAAAATTATAAATGTTATGTAGGTCAATCGAACATGCATCATTTTGGGATTCTTCTTTGGAAAATGAGGAAATTTTTATATAAAACCCAAATGCTATCAAATTTTCAACATTTTGCTTTGAGGCTACATTGGTTCTTTTGTTTTATTATAAGTAAGTTTAGTGACAAAAGAAAGGAGACTGACCAAGCTCTATAAAAAGATGGAAGATTATTTTTAAATTAAAGTTGTAAATGCTGACACTCCAAAATCTTTTTTAACATTTGCCGTTCTAATTTCCAAAGGATACACCATTTAGTACATTTATTTAGGATTTAAAACAAAGAAAAAAAAAACTTTAAAGTATATTTCGCACCCTAAAATTTGAATTCTAAGTAAGCACTAAGTGCTCTAACCCTACCGTATACACCAACACAAATTCCATTTAGCTTTTATTATGGTCTCTTACGTATAATAAATTACTTAAATCTTCTCTGGAAATGCAAACGATATCTGATTTTTAACAATTTGAACTAAAATTTTAAGACTCACTTTAACGAGGAATTCCATCTTAATGTAAAATCATTGTGGCTATGTATATATAGCATGTATATGTATATTCCACATCTCCATCTGAACAACTGGGGCAAATCCAACCAAATTTTGTACATTTACTCCACAAGGCACGAGAAAGAATATTGCCAACTTTTCAAATTTCAAATAAAAAAATTGATTATATTCAATTAATTACAAATTAACGCAAATTCAACCTTTTTTACATTTTGAATTACACTGTCACGATTTATTTAATTTCTCTTTTATTTTAACACGTTTTTTGACAGTGACTTTTTGGTTTAAAAGTAGGGATTTGATCAGTCTTAAAATTCAGCTTAAATGAATAACTCAAATAAAGACAACCTTCCTTATACTTTGGTATTTGTGTACAAACTTAGCAAAACTAAAATAAAAAAAATAAAATGAAGAAAATTAACATTCAGTAGCTAGTTTTTAAAAAATGTATGGCTCAATTTATATTCTAATTTTATATTAAAAGCAGTCAATAAAGATTTTAAAAGATAAAAGAATTTTGTATAGTATAATATTTTGTATAAAAGTAGCTTTTACATAAAAAATATTATACATTGCAAGATTTTAATCCATAGAAACGCTGGGTATGTCAGCTAGCAGCAAATAAAAGAATCCTGATGGCACAGTCTACTGTGCGATATTATATTGTATTATATGCATAATATCATATAATATTTTACAATATTTGTGTACAAGGGGGGATAAGTTGATTTTTAGCTCCCCAATCGTTAAATTCTTTTACTCGCTTTTCATAAAACTTTTGTTTCAAATACTTTTAAAGCAAAATGAATTGCCATTTATGCGCAATGTTATGATGTAATTCAATAATGTAATGATTAGTATACCCATTAAACTGAAAATAGCAGGATGCAGAGGAAAGTTAACTAATTTCCAACCCAGAAAAATCATAGAATATACAGCTAAATTGTTAAGCGAATGGAAAATTTA
>JAPMOQ010061498.1:1920463-1940669 GCA_026543055.1 Argiope trifasciata | reverse complement strand
AAAATCATAGAATATACAGCTAAATTGTTAAGCGAATGGAAAATTTAATCCTTTTAAAACTTATTTTGCAAAAATTGGATCAAATTGAAGGTGTTTAAATATTTCATCAATTCATAAAAATTAATAAATTATCAGCAAAATTGTTCTCTGTGCTTCACTGAATACCGTCAGAGGCATTCCATGCTTCATTAAGAATGTAAAAGAAAACGAGGATGTATATTGGTTGTCTTCTCAATGCCCAGTCAAAACCAAAATTTAATAGAGATATTCAAATTTGGTGATAGAATCATAATGGAAATTTTCTTTATCTAATTCAATATCTTTTGGAACTATCGTGTTATAACAAGCGAATATACCAAGAAGCAAATAGTCTAACCTTAAATGGATGGATTCGAAATTTGATGGAAATATACAGATTTCATCAGATATGTCACTTGTCAAGTATCATATTTCTACCACTTTGCATTTTTGAATCATCATGACTTCATGATCAAACAGTCAGATTTATTATAGACGGAATACGTCAAAATTGAATACATATTTACAAATTTAGTGTAAAATATCATGCCAAATTTCCTCCGTTTAGCTTGTTGAGCTATTGAGTTACTATATTATACTATATACAAAGTCAGCCAGACAGTATTACAACAAAGGTTTTTTCGGACTCGACGAAGTTCACAACATGGTGATTTATCAAATACACAAGGTCGATTGTTTGATGAATACAATACTTTTTCTCTGTATACTTCTCAAACAAAAAATTTAAGAAACAATGAACGCTATACGGGAGAAGGAAGTTTTTCCTCTTGTAAAAATCGCGATATTCACCATTTCATTTATTGTTTATCAAGGCTTAAACATTTCACATATGTTTCAATTAATCTCTTTCTTTCATTAGCCGAATGACATAAATGTTCTACAAAAAAGCTGTCAGATTTTGGCTGTCGGCAAAATATGTAAGACACAATTTAAAACCATGCTTTTTCCTTCTTTAATAAATAATCCATTCATCAAAGGCGTGGTGGAGCTGATATCCTTCGATTTGAAGGACAAAGCGAATATTTTTTATGTGCATATCGTGGGATAGTAGAAAGGCTCTAAAACGCACTGTGCTCATTTACTTTTTGATGTTATTCTTGGAAGAGAAAAATCACTAATTTCCTGCATTCATTTAGAGCTCGGGTTTTCTTAAATAATTACTTACTTTGAAACTAATTTTCCGCCTGCACTCGTACAAAAAAAAGGTTGTTTTTGGAACATAAATTAACTTAAGATGCAATAAAAATTTAATAAATATCTTGAGAAAAAAAATGTAAAAACTCTAAAAACAATTATGATAATCAAATAAAAGAATATTAACTAAAAAATAATAGTTAGTTGGAAAAGTGGCGAGCTCAAAAAATTATTTTCTTTATGAAAAATTAATAATTGGCAAGGATCTAACAAACTATAGAGATAGATTAGACATATCAAAACAAATAAGTTTTGCGTAGGAGCATATTGATACTAAAAGAATAAAAAAATAAACTGATATCAGCAATATTTACAAAATATTAAACAATATTTGGATAATGTAAAAGAAACTGCGAAAGTTGCGAAAATGATCTTTGACGCAAAAAGGAAATATTCAGTAAGAGAGCAAAACGTGCAAAGATTTCACGGAGAGGACCGGGTTGGTTTGTCATTTTTTGAATTCGAAAATACGCTCATTTCCATCAATTGTAACCTTCACAAACATATTTCAACATTGCGTAATATTTTAATCTCGCTTTAATTGCGTATTTGTCTAGAATAATAAAAGCAAGTTCTACCTAAATCACTTAAGATTAAAAATTATTCCCAACTGGGAAGCGTTAGTCAATTTTCGCTGGGTTGCGACAAGATCTTGAATATATATGTGTCTCCACAGTAAACAAAAATGTGACGAAGCTTTAAAATCTTCAAAAGAACACATATTAGACACATTTTTTGTAAGGCTATATTTAATTGGAAGATTTGTCAGTCTGTACGTTCCGTTATCCTGCTTAACAATATCTGAGATCTGATTGTCACAAATTAACTAACGGAAGTTTTAACAGAAAATCTCATTCACATTGTCACATAATAACATTCAAAGTTTTGTTTCCTTACAATGTCATCTTTTCTATCCCTTGAATGCTCGTGAGCATTAGTATACGAGCACTCAGCAAAATTCATCACTCAATGAATTAAAACAAATAATGATACGCTGACACAAAAACTGCAAAATGATTTTTTTTGAAATGCTAAAAGAAATTTTTAGCAACAAATAGCTGACAGTTTGATGAGTGAAAGGAGAATATAATGAATTAGTAAAATATAAAATAATGAACATTGTAGACCTCAACTCACTGATCTTTGCTAAATATTCATTTTTGGGTTCATTCAAACTAAGAAATTCTATTTTAGTTATATTATTATTTAGAAAGAAGTTTCGCTTATTATAGAAGAATTCAAAGTGATAAATAGCAGGTCCAAAAAAACTTTGAACATATAAGCATTTTCCAATCAAAAATCTCATTCTTTTGTTTTTGGAATGTATTTAAAAATTCTACAAATTCCTTAATCTAGAAATTTGAAATAAGTTTCTAAAAAACCTAAAAACTTAAAGTACTGTAATTTTTCTTTTTCCCCAGTTCAAAATAAAACATTTAACATCTCTTCACTTACATGGACTAGAATATTTATCTTCCAATTCAATCACGGTTAACAATATTGAAAAATTGAATTCATACATGGAATTGAAAGAATAGCACTTACTTTCCATTCTTCCACTTAGGTCAATACAAATTAAATATGCTTTTTTCATTTTATTACTTTTTACTGTTAGTCGTTACAAGAGGTTACTGATGAACAGGTCGAAACATAGAGCAAGGACACATTATTACATTTCAAAGTTCGAGGCTAAGAACTCATTGAGAACCGATGCCAAATAAGTTACCGATTCGTTGACAACTCGAAAGACAGAATTAAAGGGAGGGAATCCAGGTCATAAAAATAGCTCGATTTAAAGACCTTTATCAGTTTGACCTTCGACATCTCGTTCAAATAGTCTTGTTAAAATACTTCAAGAAAAGCCAAAGTATACATTTTAAATGAAACTAAGGGTGTAATACGTATATATTATCACTTTAAATATCTGACTTACATGTCCGGAGGTAATCTCCTGACCCAAATGCCCGAATCGATCAAAATCTCTGTCTACTCTTATCTTTTATTGCCCCTTTTTTGCAAGAGGAAGAAAAGGCAGTGATATACTATGTGTACTCCAGTAAAGAGTTACAACTGTTATTATTTCTCCGATCCGTTGTCCCGCTGTTATTGAAGCAAAATAAAAAACGATTTAGTGGTCACACCCTTCTGTATAATGCACGCTCGAAACGCTTCCTTTCGTTTGTAAGCTAACGTTACTTCCTATTATCTACCGCAGCATTACCGGATTTAATTGTTTCGCAATGAGTATGATTAACATTTAACGTATTAAACATAAAAGTATTGTAAAAAAATGCCCAACCTTCATTTTTGCTTTTACTAGACGTGTTTCGTCGATTTAATTGATGCTTCAAAGATCTCAATTATTTCAATTGCTTTTTAATTAAAAAAAAACTTCTTTCTAACTCTCTCTCTTTAATTTTCTACATCAAGCAAAGTGAATTTTTTTTCTTTTCTTAAATTGCAACCTAATTAGTTCCCGTTTTCCACTTCCTGTAAATATCCACGTTGTAATAGGAACAAGAATTATTGAGCCAGAAAATTATTTCTTCTACAAGTGTGATTTTCTCATTACTGAATCCACATATAGGACTTCATATAATAAGTATTTAATTGGCAGAATGCAAATACAGGAAATAAATTATTAACAGGAAATAGTAAAGAAGCGTTTTAGGATTTGAAAAAAAAAATTTAAATAATTTGGCTATAGCTGTTACAAACTTTTATTCAAATTAGATTTTCCTTTATTGAAATTGATTCAATCTTTTATGCAACTGGATGTAAGTATTTAATTGGCAAAATGCAAATAAAAGAAATAAATTATTATCAGGAAATAGTAAGGAATAGCATTTTTTACGCAACTGGATTTCATTTAAATTTATTACATATATGTTCGCTTTTCAGAACAAATAAACTCGTAAAAAACTGTAAAGTTATGACCAACATGAAATGAATTTTCTCAAAATTATATTAATATAGAAAGCGTAAAGTGATGTATTATTATTAAAGTTATATCATTGCCAAATTATATTTATTTTACACATACTTTAGATAGTATTGATTATTTCACTGTCATTAACTTCTTGAAGACTCATGGAAATGTTATTAGTGATGTAATAATAACAGGTTTAATGATGGAATACTATCTATTATTTCCATTATTATTTTAAAACGAAATCAGTGGAATGTAACCTCGATTTCACCTAGAGTCTCATTCAAAAATTCAAGAAGAAAATTATTTGTTTTGAATTTCCAGGTCTAAAACTTAATTATAGTATTTAATTTTAGTCGCCAGCGCGTATGTCGGCTAAGATAATCAAACCGACATTTTTTCTTTTCCTTCTTTCCTTTTTTCTTTTCTTTCTTTTTTTTTTTTTTTTTCATGGGCCTGCATATTAGATTTTTGTCAGTCAAATCTTAGACAAAATTCCTATTTGTCGACTTTGTTTTACTCAGCAATTTCTTCTTCTCGTAAGTAAAAGCATCCTAAAAATTCTTTTGAAGCCTGCAGTGTAACACCTTTATTAAAAGATTTTTTTATTCTTGTTGAATGCGATATTGTAACTTCTACTTTTCTGATCATAATTATTAATTGTATTAACAGTTATATGTTTTTGTATTATTAATGCAAGTTTTGCACGCATACAAAAATTCATACTATAATTCATATATGCCCTTAAAATTTAGACTTCCTTTAACTTTAACAATATCGAATACTTTTTGGCCATCTTGAAATAATATTCTCTTCTGCGAAAAATCGCAAGTTGCTTCAACATTATTTAAGTTTACAAATGCAAATGTAATAAAAATAAACGAATTCCTTATTTTATAAGATGCAGTTTCTAAAGGGAAAAACTTCTTAGCATGGAAATGAATCCATATACAAAAGCGCCATTTTCTGTTGAATGGAGTGGAATTTAAGGACGCAAAGGCCTCTTTTCTCCTTAGAATTGAATAAAGAAGATACTTTTGAATAAGGCAATTTCAAAATTTTCTTTTTGTCATAGATTGTGCAAAAGGCATTCTAAAAAATTTGAAAAGTTATTTCATTATATAAGATCTTCTCTCAATATACAAAAAAAAATTTTTGAAAACAAAAATATTAAAAAATAATTCGAGCAAAAAAAAAAGATGAATAGAAATGCTCACTATTGACAAATAAAGAGTAATCTTTTAAAGCTGTTATTATATTTGAAGAACTCATTTTTTGGAGAAAAAAAGATAAAAGATTATTAATAAAATCTAAGTTTAAATCACCTGGAAAAGTCTCGGCATTGTATTAGTTGCACATTGAAACTCACCGATACTTAATTTTGCTTTTGCTGTATAATAATAAGTTTATACAATATTCGTGTCATTCAGTTGAATTTCCAAAGAGAAAATTAGAACCCTAAATAAATTACAATAAAGATTTTCTTAACTAAAATTGTTAAAGCTATGATTTATTTACCACTTATTTCTATTTAGCTTATTTATATTCATTGTTAAAGGTTATGTAGTTAAAAACCTTAGTACACATATTATGAAAACTTAAGTACACATCATTTGATTTTCATGGTTCATGAATATTGATCCGTTTTTATTTTGTTAAAATCGTATCTTCAATTGCATTTAATTACATAAAATTATTAAAATAAGAAATTCCTTTATTTATTTTCACTCTTCTACTAAATCAAATATACACTGATTATAGGACCATTCTTAAATAAAATAATAAATGTATAAGCATGACTCAGCCTTTTTTTAAGTTAAAAAGGCACTTGTTTGTTATAAAAATCAAATATTCTATAATCAATAATAAGATTTGTTTCTAGAAATTACAACATATATCCATCTTTCGGGAAACAGGTGAATATGGTTTCGGAATAAACAAATTATGGATTATTGAATAAATAAATAGGGTTGTTTAGGTGCTACTTAGTTATCAAACCCATTTTTAACATATACGAGAGAATGAACCCTTTCTCTTTAAAAGGCACTCATCACTGAGCGAAACAAATAGTAAAATGATGGAGCAATACCTAGAGGAGTGATTTGAAAGTTTCCTTTTTTTGTCTCTCAACATTATCCAGTTAGATAATTACTTTGTTGTGTCTTTCGCCAAATTTTGGAAGTTTCTCCTTCAATCCTTCCTTCAAATTGATAATTCATTCCTTCCATCTTTCCCCATTGATAGTTTCATCCACTAATGCTTCCAAATCTGTATTTTTTTTTCGTGGGAGGCGGAGGGGGCATACTCTTAATCATTTTTATTAAAGTAGTCATTTTTAAATCCCTGAGACCCCTCTTTTGCAAATTGTATTCAATGTGGCATGTTCACTGCAAATACCCAATATCAAATAATATGTTTCTATTTTAGTTTTCTTCCCACAAATGCCACTTTTTCGGTATTTGAGTCGAAAAAGTAGCATTTGCCGATTTTTGAATCGACGCGTTTTCTAACTTAACTTAACCAGAAGTCACACAGTAATTTTTAAAAACTTTATCAAACTTTTCAAATACAACTTTGCCTATTTATTTGCAAGCAAACAATCCTTTAAAGCTTGAGCAGAGTCATTTCTATGTATCCAATATATGAAGAAAAAAAATTTAAAACAATACAAAAATGCTGCATTTATGTGTTTTCGATAAAGGTTGATCAATTTTTTTCCTTTATTTATGTTTAAATTAAATGGCTATATATATTCATATAATGTTGTCAATTACCCCAATTGAAAACGTTTATGTGATGTAACAGAAAATTTCTCAGCACTATCTGGAAAAATTCCTTTGTTTAAGATTTAAAACACTTACAAACAATCATACGGAAAATTTCTTTTTCTAATTTGACATTTCTTTCATTCAAAGTTAAATAATACTGAGAACTGAATACTGAAAGTTAAACAATACTAATTTTGGAACTAAGTTTTTCGCAAAGTGAGAAACCAAAGGTGAAAGTTTCTCTAATCTCTGTTTAAGTTATGTCACCTCCATTTAACTGTAATAGACTCTTGTCTAGTTTGCAAATTCCAGGTTATATCATTTACCGATGATAAAATCAGCTTCCTTGGAAACGAATTTATTTCTAGCACTTTTGAATTAGATCGTCATCTCCATCTATTTTTATTGTACTTCCACAAACACAATAGAAACATTGTTTTCATTTTCTTGATTAGGTTAGGTTGTCCTTCTAGTTAAAAAAATCTCACAATCTCTTACTTTAATTAGTGGAAGAAAAAAAGATTTAAAAATGTTTCCTAACGTGGTTTACTTCATCGTATTTATATCAAAATGTATGTTTTTAAACAACTAAAAAATTGGTGAAATACAGCTTAATATCATTGCCTAAATAAAATAAATTATATTAAAAATATTTACTCTCAAAAAATCTTTATTCTTAATTGTGTGTCATAATTTTGATTACTTTTTAATAACATTACATTTTTCTAATTGCATTACATTTCTAATAGCATTACATTTTTCTAATTATTTTAAGTAATAAATTTTTTTATTAATTTTCTAATTCTTAATGCAATTAATTTATTTAATTAATTACTCAATTAATTAAATTTTCTATTTAAGTTTTTTACAATACAATTTTTTTTTCAATTCATTTTATCTAACTCTGATTCTGAATTTTTTAAATAATGTTGAATACGAGAACAACTATTGACAAAAATTAATTATTTTTTTATTAATAAATTTTTTTCAAATTGTTTTTAGATAAAATAATCTGATACTCTATGAATGAAATAATTTACAGAAATTTCAAATTACTTTTATTTTAAACAAATGTATTAAGGAAATATCTGAGAAAAAAGATCGTTTACAAAACATTTCTTCGAACTTCATATTAGTTATAAATAGTACAAACAACCAAACAGGATTATGTCAATCAAATAATGCTAATGTTTTTTTATTTTTCTAATCGCATTGCGATGAGACAATTTAATAAATCTGTTCTCAAGAGTCTGAACCCAAACACCTACTGTTCCAGTTTTTGTTCAAGGCAAGCAGCTGGCTTTGTGTGTATTAGTTCAACGAAGCAAGCGGAGACTGGAACCGTTTCCGCCTTTAGTTAGAACGTATATTAATCGGAACGGCTTGATAGAATCAACAAACCAAAGGTCGAGGGGGTCGTTTACCTACCTAACTCCACACATGAATATGTTTTGGATTGACCGATATATTCGACAACGCTTTCTAAACGTTCATTAAGCCGGAAGCATTGTTAAGATTCGAATTAATTCATTAATAAATCTTTAAATGAGCACAATAGGTGAGTCACAGCTCTGCAATATCAGCAACTAAAAGTAGGAACCAGCAACTGTTTGGTTACAATATTTCTGCTTAAGTTGGAGCGTAGTATTTACAAATTGCTTGAAATTATAATATACATTTCGAATTTTCTAGAAGCAAGGAAATATTTTAGATAGAAATAGCAAGAATTTAACTTTAGAATCTACAATAGAAGCTATGCAATGTAAATATAAATCATACAATGCAAAAGACTAGGTTTTAATTACAGTTTCGAATAACTAGGCCACGTTCAAAACATGTTTTATGAATGCATGATGGCGTATATAACTGTAACTAAAAACTATAACTGTTGAAGTAAAAACAAAACAGGCTTCTTGAGTTTGAAGAACATGCTTTTTTACTAAAAAAGGTTATCTTTCTCAATCGACAGAATAATGCTCCAGTTTATTATTAATCCTTTATAGAAGTAGAAGCAAAATAACTGAATGGTTTTCCTTAGATTTGTTTTACTTCCAGACTACGCAGCATTTGGATATGATCACATTTCTTTCGCCAATCTACAAAACCATTAAAGGAGACATTTCTTAAAACTTGATTCCTAAATACATTGAAGCCTTTATTTAATAACAAAGAATTGAAGAGAAGTTTAAAAGCGATCAGAAACTTTAAGAAATTTATTAGTGATTTTTGAATTTATCATAAATTAGGAGTTTCGGTTAAAATGTATAAAAAAAATTAGTGTCACAATATATCCAAAAAACATTTATTCTCTTCAAAAATATAAAAATGTTTCAGAATGTTAAAAGAAATTATTCTAGCACTTTAGTTTCATTTTTCCCATTATTATTTTCATCGTTTATATAATTTTATATTTATTGCATTTTTGTCATAAACATTATTCTAGTAAATTCTAATTATCATTAAAAATGTCATTTTTTATGAAATTACATTTGCGTATCATTCGACTATATGCAATAATATTTATTACATCCACCTCAAAATAATTAAACAGAAATCGAATCGAAGAAATGAAATCGAATTTCAGTTATCCAGACTGTCTTGCCAGTTTTTTGGTTCGCTTTGGGAGAAGAAACCCGCAAACAAAATCCTCTAAAGTGAAAACAGTAATGAAACAACTGACTTCAATCGATCAGTTAATAATTTGTAATACAGAATAAATATGAGAGTGTAAGTAAAATTGATTTTAGAATGATTAAATTAAATTGCAAACTAATTTTTTTAAATTTCTTGTATACGATGTTTACAGAATAAAAGTACTGTAATTATCAAAAAATTCGAACTTGATATTTTGACAAATCTCTACGTTTCAGACCTCCTCTTGTGAGAAAAACACATTTTGTAAATTAAATGTGCCGTCACTCTATCTATCTGTTTGTGAACATGATAATTCGAAAACGCTTTGAGAGACGGGTGAAATTCGGTACATAGACTTCATACCAGCGAATCACCAGATTACGCTGAATTAGTAAAATAACATTCCACACAAGGATCGATATTGCCTAGCTATTGTTCGATAAGCTGGTGTTGGTTGTCTTTAGTACATTACGAAGCATACAATTTTCATTTTGTGGGATTCTGAAAATAAAAACCTTTACTCGTGGCGTCCATGGTTTTGTTCAAGATCCATATTTTTATATGGGAAGAAGGGGCTAACCTTTTATTAGAGAGTATGCGGGAAAGTTTCGGACAGACTACTCTCACTGGTTTACATGAAATTGCATTTGCGTATCATTCAACAATATGCAATGATATTTATTACCTCCACTTCAAAATAATCAAACAGCTCGAACTTCAGTTATCCAGATTGCCAGTTTTCTTGCTCGCACATTTTGTGAATTAAGTCTGTTCGTCGCTCTGTTTGTGGACATGATAATTCGAAAACACTTTAAGAGACAGAGGAGATTCGGTACATGGACTTCATGAATGGAAATTATGCTAGATTTTTAAAATCGCTAAATTCCACTTAATGATCGATATTTCATAGCTATTGTGCGCTAATCCGGTATTGGTTATCGTTACTACATTACAAAGCATGCAATTTTCATTTTGTGAGATTCTAAAAACTATAAGTACTTCTGGCTTTCGTGGTTTTGTCCAAAAATAGAAAAAAGGTTAAATAAAAGTTTACCCCCTTCCCATATAAAAATGGGAAGGAGGAGCTAAACTTTTATTACAGAGTTTGCGGGAAAGTGTTGGACTGATTACCCTCATTGACTTTTTTCAGAATCAGGAACACAGATTTTTTATTCTCAGAATTAGGATTAATTCGAATTAATTCGTATAATTTGAGCTCTGTGGTATTTAAAACCATCGCTAAAATTTAAACACTATTTTATTGTAAAAGTCTAAATATGCTTAAAATTTAAAAAAATCATTCAATCCTATTAAAATTTAAAAATTCATTCGAATCTATCTGATTTCAATATATTCTCGAAAAGCGATGGAGGAACGTTTTAAAAGCTTTAAAATTATCTAATGAAATACAGAATTAGTAGTTGAAAAAAACAACAAGATCAGGCTACAGAAATGTTTGTCAAGCTACTGTAAATTAAGATATCTGGAAAGAGAGAGCTCGCCAGAATTTTACTTCTAACGTTACACAACTAAAATGTTGAAGTGATTTTCAAAAAAGTCAATTAAGTTTTAACAGTTTTTATTCAATTCAAGAAAAAAAGTTAACATTTCGAGATAGAATTATTTTTTTTCTGTGAAAAAATGCAAACTAAAAAATTAAATTAAAAAAAGATTAAAATTCAAATTAAATTTAAAAAATTTAAAAAGTATTAAAATTAAATTTGGATTTAAAAAATTTAAAAAGATTAAGATTCAAATTACATTTAAAAAATTAAAATAAAAAAGAATAAAATTTAAATTGCATTTAAAAAAAAGAATAAAATTTGAAAAAATTAAAAAACAAGAGAAAAATTTTATTATTTTTTTCTTTTTTATCATTAATTTTATGAGTTTAGCTAATTAGCTTTCTAAAAGAGATCTCTAATACTTAAAAATAATGTTTAATTTTTTTTTCTTTAGCAATACTGTTTAATAAAAGTAATTAAGTCATTAAATAAGTATTAAATTATTCTCTCCGGCATTTTTCGTGAGCAACATATTTCCTTTTTTCAAATCATATGCCCATAAACCCCATTACAATCAATAAAATAAAAACTGCTGTATTAGTCATCTAGAATAAATTATGGGAAATCGATAATCCTTAAAAAATATAATAACTGCTGAACGGAAGCTAGTAATCATATAATTGCACAAAGTAGCCTTTGCATCGCAAAATCGGATTTAGATGCTATAATTATCTTTTGCAATATGCTCAACAACAAGTTGACTACAAATCAATAATTCGATAACCTACGAGGTTGTTGAACCCTCTTTATCATTAGACCCCATGAGGCGAAAGCCTTTTGCCGAAATCAAGTCACGAAAAACATTGATTTGAACATTTATTACAAAATGTCGTGTACTCAGTCATGAAAGGTTATTTTGTCACAGCAGTGGGTTTAATCGATAAAAACAACATCAAGCCTTATTTCTCTGTTTAGTTCGTTACCAAGATACAGTAAATTCAGCAACAGTAAATTTAGGGGAAATCGTCTACAACAAATTAATATAAAAAAAACGTCACAAACTTTGCCTTTTAATATAAATTGCCATTAATTATGACGCTGCAAAAAAGAAATAACTTCGTAAACATTTGCGAACATTAATTTCTTTATTCTATATAATATCCCCACTGCACTGTTTACATTCCTTTGAGTAGATTTATTAAAATAATTCTATTATGCAGATAAAAAAATAATTTATTTTTAAAAATGATGAAATCTAAAAAACAGCGTGTTTCTGCTTCTTAAAAAGAACGAAGTATTTATGGAACCGTAATATTTCAGAAATATGGTTTTTTCCCTTGACACAAACTATCAATATTATAGATGTTGAAAATTATTAAGTTCATCCTTGAAGATAACTATGTAAAATATGTTGCTAATCGTAAGATATCCGCAAGTTATTTTGAATGAATACCGACAGCATGTCAGTTTTAAAGGTTCATCCTTTATTTATTATATTTTAATTTAAAGGATATCCCTGAATTTATCATTTACATTCACTTAAATGGATCTAACTACAAATTTGGTAACACATATATTTTAGATACGTTTAAATATTATATTTATATTGTTTTCAAGAAATTTTCAAAAATGTTTACTAGTCGAAATAAATAATTCTTTGAAAATGCTTTAAAAAAATTATTACAGTTCTTCATATGTAAATTTAGATATATCTAATACAAAGGATTAATTATTTTAAGAGTAAATCAAAAGTTATTAAATATTTTTATAAATAAAACTCATTGAAAATTACATCAAACAAAACTAATATATGATAAAATATTTTTTTATATTTATCTTATGTAAAGAAATTTCTTAGAAACCTATAATTTTATACGGTTATTCATACAAATACATTTCTTTCGTTATTTTAGATTCTTTTAGTCACATTTACATTACAAACATAACTCAAATGTATCTGTTCAGGATTTTGTCGGACTAGCAAATATATACATGGTTAAATATTTTTGTATTAATCCATATATTTGACTATTATTTATAAAGTTTTGTTAATATGTAGTGAATATTTAATCTAAAAAAATTATTTCAAATCAGTGTGTGTACTCAAGAAGCAAATGAATTTATTGATTTGTTGATGAATAATGCCTACTTATTATTCATTACTAGTTATGTTTCAATTTACATTCAAATTTTATTAACCTCGGGAATTATGCATAGGTAAACTATTTCTTTTTTTTTTAAATATTTTCCAACATTATATCTTATCAAAGTAATGAATATTTGCATAATTTTAGCTTTTCATATTCATAATTCTTTTTAACGTATGAGGTCAAATATAAGCTATTTTTGCTTAACAAATATTTGTATTTGCTACCGAGACAGAAATTTAACCATGATGAAGATTTAGGTTTTTACCTTTTTGTCTTTTTTCTTCAAAATGTTAAATTTTTTTTCTTAAATTTCATGTCATATTTTTTATTCTTGAAAATTTGTTTTCTTTCATCAAAATATTACATTTATTTTTTGCAATTCATTTTATATTTTTTATTTGAAAAATGTGTCTTTTAAAATGCTGAAAGGTTATAAATTGAATTTCAATGATAAATTTGCTACTTTTTATGACAAATTATTTAAAATTCTGTGAATAAATGCTTAGACTTACACCGGTGTTCATATTACGTATCTAGAACATGTTTTCTTACATCTTGGTTTTTAAAAAAATTTGCAAACAAATTTATTTTCATCTGATGAGTAAAGAAACATTTTTAGCTGAAAAGTCTTTAACCACTGTAAATTTAATATATTGATGGAGGAACTATTAGAAAAAGATTTTTATGAAATGAAGGCTAAATAAAAATAATCAAAAGAATAATATAATATATTGGAATAGAAGTTTTAAATATCCATGTTTTTTAGTAGAATAAAGAATTTAAAAAAAACTCATAAAGAACATTCTAGATAAAAACCTTCGTTCAGTCGAAAGTAAACAGGGAGCTGAATGATTAAAAAACCGTAGACGTTATGGTAAAAATATGTTTTTAGTAATCCCAACTCTTACAACAAATTTTCACTTGATTTTATGTGTTGAACTTATAGCATGTAAAATTTTAATTTAGCAAAAAATTTAATAATTTAAGACATTGAATTAACGGATATGAAACCCTTGTTAAAACTGTGTTAATCCTTATATAACATCAGTTTAGATTTCTTGTATTGTTTTGACATCAAAAATAGAAATGAAATCGCTGTTCATCTGCTATTTTAGTTTCTCTTCCTTTCTCTCTCTTTCACTGATTTCAGTTTTTTTTCTTTCTAAAATATAAATATTCGTTAAATTAACATAGAAATAACTCCAAAATTCAGTTTAAGACTCCAATGATAGCATTAACAAAAGTATGGATTGAATTTTCATTTAAGGAAAGTAAAACGTGACTGCTAAATGAATTATCTATATTTACAACTCCACAATGAAATCAAGAAATAACTTTTATCAAACAAATAAAACTTTAGTTTAAAAAAGGTCAGATATTTTATGCTTCCTCGATTTTGAAGTGTAGAAAAAGAAAACATAAAAAAATTTAGCTTCTAAATCTTGAAGCATCTTCCAATTTTTAATTCTCGCTTGATCCCAAAAACTGTTTCGTAGATCATATCTATTTGTCTGCCTTTAAACGCATTAACTGAAATATTGGTATTATTTACATCCTTTTTAAACAATACGAGAGCTATCTTGTCCTGGCCATAGAAATATTAAACTGTGATCAGACGGCGAGGACGACACCTGAGCCAGCACAACTTCACCAAACTTCTGTATTACACCAGAAAGAGAACTTTTGACACCGATGGATTTAATTTGAGCCAAATGAAAGAGGAAAAGAAGTTATAGAATTAAATGCAGATATGAATGTGTTTCAAAATATATATTACACTCGCTTCAATCTACGACGAAACTAAGAACAAAATTATTTTAAAATATGAAAGAAATTATTCAGAACAACACTCCTGTAGGTTTTACTTTAATCATCTCATCTTTTGAGCATTATTTTCAAAATTAATAAGATTTTTTTTTAATTTTTTTTAAATCTAAATGTAGGGCTGTGAATTATCCCTGACATACTCTAAATTTTCCACTTGCATTCATAGTAACAAGCATGAAAATTATTTTTGTGTGAAACAAAAACACTAGTACTATTTCAAAAAAAAATCGAATCTTTACATAACAAAACGCTTCATATAATTGATATGATCTGGCATTCTTTGTTGCATTGTCTCCTAGAATATTAATAATAAAGAATACCAGTAGTGAACAATTAATTATTTTTCATCCAGATTTAACCCTATTTCATTAATGACTGCCATCAAATCAAGGTAAAAAATAAATTTAACCGGCAAGATTTATTGAGAACACTGTAATTAACTTACTTGCCTGCAGTTGTTGCATACAATAGATACTTTATAGATCAAAGTCATTGTTTTCCATCGTTTTGCTTTCAATTGTTAATGTTTATTCCATATCATTACATTTAGTGTTTTACTTTTCAATATTTAATACTTCTTTTGTAAATGGATACAGAATAATATCAATAAACGATGCTTAAAACAGATAACTGGAGCTTTACTATGACACAAAAGGTTAAGGTTGTCTAGCTGGTACTTATTCTTCTTTACTGATTAGGGGACAAGAATATTGATTAGGAAACTAGCAAGTTTTAATTCAAACTATTTTTGCAAGGCTAACCACCATGATCCAGATAAAAAGAGCATCAGGAAGATAGGCTTTGTCGAGGAAATTCAGTTTTACTTTTCCTCACACTTATCAACTTCATGCAACGTGACTGTATCTTTATTTGGAAAAGATTAAGCTAATGTTTGCTCTTCAAGAATAAAAATTCGTTCAGTTTTGTTTTTAAAATTTAACTCTTGCTATTGCATAATGCTTTAAAAATGTTGAAGATTTAAATTCATATGCATATATTCAAACTCATTTGTTATATTAGTGCATATAAATAAGGTCCAAAATTCAAAATTTTAGTCATTCTAAAAAACCATTTTCAACATTAGCTTGTTTTTTAATCAGGATAGCATATTTTAATGGAAAAGAGGTCTTAGGATTTATATTTAACATTCATCCATATAAATAAAAATGAATGTCTGTATGCCTCTTATGCGCTGCCTTACCGCTTATCCGATTCCGATGAAACTTTGACTACTTATTACTTGCCCTTACGGAATAGTTATAGACGTATTAAAATTATCTAATATATAAAAAATATTCTCGGATCTATTTACCGCATCTATTAACCATGGATTAACCACCAAATAATTCGCCAAGGATGCAAACAGATTCAGTAAAGATACTACTTTCAAGCCAAACGCTAATATTCAGCAGCTATTGTGCGTAAATGCAATGCAAGTCTTTCTCTATGATAATAGTTTTATTAGAGGTAACAGTGCGAGAAAGTTTTAGAGGAACCAATCCTATAAGTTTGAAATTTTAACTAAACATTTAAGAAAAGTTTAGCTTTTTTTTTTTTTTTTTTTTTTTTTTTTTTTGCTGTAACTTCTGAAAATATTACGGTACAAATAATTTAACACCTTCTTAGTTTTCAAAAAATTATCTTTTCAACTGCATTAACGATTTTATGGTATAAATATATTTTCTATGTTTAATCAAGTTTAAAAGAAAATATTTTTATCACACTTTCTAATATTAAATTTGAGAATACTGAACAAATATTAAAAAACTCACGAGATACAATAAATGGTTTCTTTCTTTACCATTCTGAAAGAACACCAAGCTTTTTAATTCTAAAAGAATACATAAATCTAATATATAAAAATAAATATTTGTTTGTAGAATAGAATAAAAAATTAGAATAAATACTATTTATGCTTCTCCTTTGTATATCCTTCAATTTCAAGGAATGTATTCACTATCGATAAGAAAATAAATATCATTCGTCCCATCATTCTTAATTAAACAAGATAACTATTTCAAGTTCCAAAAGATTGTTTCTCCTGCCGCAGCAACACGCCAGGTATCAGCTAATTTAATTATAAAAACTGATATTATTTAATGTTGATCCTATCTTATTTTCACTACATTTAACTTTTAAATCGCAAAATTGATACAACACTACAATATAATGATACGGAGTAGAGTATCTTAAACATTAGTCTGTTTTTCACAACTTTTTTGTTTAACAGATTAACGGCTGCTCACACAACATGTGCATAATGTTATTGTAGTGTTTTATGTGTTTATTTGCACATGATAAATTATTTTCTGAATTAACGTAATGTTTTTTAATAATTCTTCATAATATCGCTGTTAATTGGCAACGTTGGACTCTTAAACGTTCAACCATTAAAGTGTGAATGAATGGATATTTTCTCGTTCCTGAACATTGTTTGGAGTGGGCCTGGCTCTTGCTCCAATAAACTAACTCATCAAGTTTTTTTCCAATTATTAAAATTTGCAGGAAAATAAAATAAGTGTATGTAGTATTTATTAAAGAATGAATGAGTGAATTTGATTTGATACGGTAGTGTTAATTAAAAGATGATTAATTTGGTTTAATATAGTTGTTTGATGAATTCCGAAGTATTGTTTTAATTCTAGAGAATTTTCTCGTTAATTGGCATCGTTTGGGTGCTTAAACGTACAGTCATTAAAGTGTTAATGATTATTTTCTCGTTCCTGGAAAATGTTTGGAGTGTGTCTGGCACTTGCTCCAATAAACTATTTCGTCGACTTAGTTTCCAAGTATTAAAATGTATATCAAAATGAAATAAGTATATACAGCATTAATTAAAGAATAATTAAATAAATTTGATTTGATACAGTAGCTTGATAAATTCCGAAGTATTGTTTTAATTCTAGAGAGTTTTCTCGTTAATTGGCGACGTTTCACTGCTTAAATGTATAGTCATTAAAGTGTTTGTGAATATTTTTTCATTCCTGAGCAATATTTGGTGTGTATCAGGCCCTTCCTCCTATAAGCTAATTTTTCAACTTCGTTTCCAAGTGTTGAAATGCGCAGGGAAATAAAATAAGTAGATACAGCATTAATTAAATAGTTGATTTGATTTGATATTGTAGTTTGATAAATTCTGAATAATTATTTTAATTTTAGATAACTTCCTAGTTTATATTTGCTTATTAGTTTTATAAGAACATAATAAAAATAAGCTCTGTCAGTTTTTATCATTCTTCATTAGACTATTAATTGCTTGAAATTTTTTGGAAATGAGTTTTATTTCTTTTAAGTTGCAGCAGGTCATATATTTACACACTCTGTAAAATTGTTGAAAAAATAGAAAATATGCTAAATTACCTGTACATGTTTTTCGTTAATTCTTCAAAAATATAGTCATCAATTAGCTACATATGACTGCGTAAACGCACAGCTATTAAAGTGTTAATGTGTGTTGCTTTAAAACGGGACTTTAATATAACTAAACTAAAGTGTTGAGGAAAATTTTCTCTTTCCTGAGCGATGTTTGAAGTGTGTCCGGCTCTTGCTCCAATAAACAAAAACAAAAAGCGAAAATAAAATAAATATATACAGCATTAATTAAAGAAAGAATTAATAAATTTGATTTGATACTGCATTTGATAAACTCTGAAGCAATGTTTCAAATCAAGAAATTTTTCTAGCATATTTTATCACTAGTTTTTTAAGGACATTGTAGAAATGGATACTATCAGTGTTTATCATTCCATGTTAAACTATTAGTTGCTTAAAAACTTCTAGAAATACATTTGATTTTTTTTAATTCAATTTCAGTCAGTCATATATTTACTCACTCTGTAAAATTGTTGAAAATAATAGAAAATATGCTATATTACAGCTCTGAAAAAAACATCAAAAGGGAAGAGGTTCTTTGACATTTTTTAAAAATTTTGTTTGCTGCATATATTTAGAATTAAAGGAGCAAGAAAGTAATTCCATCTTTTGTTACACTGCTTTCCCATGGCTCATTGTTTGGATGATGACACCGAGTGAATAGCTGCATTAACAGGTTACACCTGAAACGACCTACATAAAGATAGAAAGAAAACAGATTCGCTTTCGAAAGAGAAGCAAAACTCTTCCGTTTCATTCGCTCCAGTCACGCGAGTTATTTTAATTAAAGCATAACCGCTGCCATATCGAGGTGAAATAAAAGAAGCTAAGCTTCTTATCATACCTAAACTTATCCAAGGACAAATACAAACATGATATGAAATATGAGTAGATTTGTTTTATAAACCATATGATTTACTTCCATTATTTTTATTCTCTCGATTGGCGTTCATACTTTTTAAGAAAATAAGGAAAAAAAACTCTGAGAAAACTTTCGCCTATTGAATTCAGAGTTCTTTTTATTATGTAATGATAATTCAAGCTGAAAGCACTGTAAAACCTCAGCAATGTATCACTACACCTAAGTAAATAGTCCTGAAAAGAGCCCTCAAATTATTTAACACATTCGCTACGTCGTGAACAATGAATTATTTTTATTAAAGCTCAACCCCTGCTTTATCGAGGTAAATAAAAGAAACTAAGCCTTTTATCATACCTAAACATAACTAAGGGCAAATACAAGAATGATATGAAATATGAGTAGATTTTGTTTTATAAACCATATGATTAACTTCCATTATTTTTATTCTCTCTACTGGTGTTTATTTTTTAATGAAAACGATGAAACAAACACCTGAGAAAATTTTCGCCTATTAAATTCAGAGTTCTTTTTATTATATAATGGCAATTCAAGCTGAAAGTACATAAAAATCTCAGCGATGTATCACTACACCTAGATAAATAGCTCTGAAAAGAACCCCAAACTATTTAATACATTTGCTGCAACGTGTTCCATGGGTTACTTTAATTAAAACATGACCTCTGCCTTATCGAGTCGAGTTGAAATAAAAGTGATTAAGTTTCTCATGATACCTAAACATATCTAAGGGCAAATACAAACATGATATGAATATGAGTAGATTTTGTTTAACAAATCATTGATTAAAATACATCGCTTTCATTCCTTAAATTGGCACTCAGAAGATTATTTTTTACGAAAGCAATTTTAAAAAATCTGAAGAAATTTACACCTATTGGATTCCGAATCTTTTTATCAATGTTGAATGA
>JAPMOQ010061498.1:1899236-1920453 GCA_026543055.1 Argiope trifasciata | reverse complement strand
ACATCGGGATCCATTCATGGAACACGAAGGTAATGCTTCATTATCCTCAATTAAGGAATCGTAAGATTTCTTATATTCAGAATGTGTTAACAATAATTTATATATGTCTATCAATAAAGTTTTGTTCTTAATTCCAATAATATTCACCAACACAGTTATACATTTATGGTATATACTACATTTGGAATGAATTTAAAAAAAAAACGTCGAAATATACTTACATTTTTTAATGCATAAAAAAAGATTGAAAAAGAAAAAAAATTATAAAATCAAAATATACCAATTAAGTGGCAAGAGTTTTTTTTTTTAAATTGGAAAAATGAAAAAGTTTCTAATGATTTGCTTAAAATTTTGCAGATAACTTGAAATACATTATCTAGTTTATAAACTAAAAAATAACATATACTTCTATCCATTCTTTGAATATTGGGGTTGATATGACCGATAAATAACACGAAAGTTTCCACTTTTTTCTTATTGTAAAGCTAAAATAACTATAGAATATTTCTATATGAATAGATCGCTTATTCTGTAGTTCAGAAACTTCAGAGCATATTGATGAGTTGTTACACCAAAAAATGCATTAGATTCCTCTTTATGAAGTTTCTCGCAAGAAAATATTCTCTGAAAAAATATTATCTAAAGATGTAAAATAGCATTAAAACATATGTAGATTCAAATATAAAAATCAGTGTAATTTCCTTAAAAAATCGAAGCAAAATTCAAATGGAATCCTGTTCAAACATCAATAATATTAAATTTAAAAAAATTCATAACTTTACAAAAATTCAACTTTGCAACGTAATCATATACCTTAAAGCACAATATAGCTATATAAATACGAACTTCACGGCATGAACGACTATATTTATTTGCAAACGATTATATAAAGAATTAAGAGAAAATGCACACAAAAAAACTATTAAAATAACCTCATCGGTGTTTATAGAAGTTTTATTATTCTAGAATAGATTTTTTTTCAAGTTCAATTATTTTTCATTCTTAACCATATAAGTAGCCACTTAGATTCGCAATTTTTAATAGCTATAGAGATGCATTTCTATGCTTTTATTTTTCAATTTCAAATTCTTAAAACCCATACTGACCATGTGCTGAAGTGCTTATAAAATTCAGTAGGAATTTTATGCTTTGTAGAATGAACAACTTTTTCTCCATAATTGCGTACTTGAAAAACTCTTGCAACAAGCGTAACTGGAAGAACAGGATTATTGTATTTAAATTCATGACTCCTTTTAATATGAAAGAAACTTGTTTCTAAAAGAAATAAAAGAGTTATATTAATTAATTCTCTTAAGGTGATAGTTACAAAATAAATCAATAGTTTAAGCCAATTCAATTTTAGTTTTCAGTAATTTTTATCGTTTTTATTATATTATTTAAATAGTAAAGGAAATTTGTGAAATGTTATGAGCAGAATTTTTAATTGATTCAAAAGGATTCACATATTTTTATAGATCTTCTGAAGGAAGAAAATACCTTTTAATTCATAACTATTTCAAGGGAATGAATGTAACGCCATAGCGAAAAATTCTTAAGAATGACACTATTAGTTTACATATCCCCGTTATTAAATATAGTAAAGATATTATGAAGTAAATTATTTATTTTTGATAATAAGTCCAATTTCATCTTGATCATATAACTTTAAACGAGCAATTCTTTCATATATATAAAAATTTATTTCTTGTATCATGGGAACGGCTCTAACAATTCGGATCAAATTTTATACTTAGATAAGATTTTACTTTTTCAGTTTATCAATATAGGTGACTTTCCTGAAAAAAATGCAATTTTACACACAAAAAATGAAAGCATTTTTAACAACTAACTTATATAATAAGTCTGTTCAATTTCCGATTCAAAGTGTGCGCAGTGCAATATAGTGATCAGAAAAACATGAATAAAGAATGAGATGAGGTTTATCTGTTCGATTCGCACTTCTTTCTTAATTCTTTTCTTATTTATTTATGTTTCATATATTTGTTTTTTAAGCTTGTCTGAGTTTTCGGTGAATTGCTTATCTCCAGAAAAAGTTAGATTTCACATTTTAAAAAAAGCATTTTTAATAACTAACTACTAGAAACTTATTATGTCTGTTCTCATGCTGACAATGTCATATAGCACCATCTCGAACCCGATTTCATCATTGTAAAACTGAATGTACGTCAAAAAAATGTAAGTAATGATAGATAAACTGTAAAATGAATACAGTATTAAGCAGATTGTTCCGAATAACGTGGTATAAACTAAGCACATTCATAACTTTTTTTAAAATTTTAATGACCAGTTCATTTATCGGTACGATCGAAAAACACTGTATTCTCATATGTATTCAGTATTTTACTCATATGTATTCAGTATGTAACTCATATGCATTACTTGTTACGTTACATGTTACTTGTCACTCATGTTTATTCTGTATGTGATTCGTGTCAGAATATTTACTCCGAAACAAACATGATTTTACAACAAAAAAAAAGCTGCCGAGAGCAGCTCGGTCTTCCAGATATTTCTATATAAAGTGCCCTATCAAGGGCTCTAAATAAAAGATTTGAACGATAAAGTTAAAGTTTGGATAAAGCCTTTAAAATTCTTGCGAATTAACCCAAAACTAGATTATACAGAAAGTGCTTTAAAGCTACTTTCAGTGGTGATCCTATTTTGGAGCAATTTTATCTCGCCAATAACGCAGCGACCGGACAAAGGGGAAAAGTAATGACTAGGTTAGTGAAAAAAGAAGTTCAAATTTATATTTCCGAGTTGCTTTAGCGTTGAAAAATTATTATAGGTGCATTCTGAAATAAGAAAAAGAATTGTCTAAATTTGATATATTCTCTTCTCACAGAGAAGAGAAACTGAAGAATTTCCACCGTTTCCAATTTTTTTTTAAATTGTGCTCCCAAATATTTTTTATCGCTATAATGCAAAAAGTTAAAATGTATATTTCTATATAAGAAAAAAAAGTAAGGCTCTATTTAGAAAATATCATCCTGTGACAATAATCTATGAAGTTAATAAAAAAATGTAATAATTTGACATTTGAAAATTAAAAAAAAAATTATATTGTTTTTAAGCTGTCCAAGTATCCCTAAAGGTAATCAAACAACTTCAAAGTGTTATATTTTTATTTAGAGAAGCATTTGATAGGTGATCATTAGAGTGTGAGATTTATTTAAATTTACTGCCCGTTTTACTAATGGGCAGCAAATTCACCAAACTCTCAATAAACTAATAAAATAAAGTAAAAAACTTTACAGGATTCTCTATTGTTTATGCCGCTTACTCAAAAGTCAGTGCCCCTCCCCCGCTTCGATAACATCTCCATCTTAGTTAAATGTTGTGTCTATATCTACTAAGTGTCTAGACGTTGCTGAATGAGTGGTATTGTGTGCCCTGATAAGCATTAGTCTTTCTCAACAGTTTTGACCAGTAGTATTTGTGTAAAATATCCGTTCTATTCAATTCGTTTGTAAAACAAATTCGCCCACGTCTAAGAAAATTACAAGGCAGTCTTTTGACAACCCTATATTTGGTCACCTGATATTTGCTACCAAATAAATTCCCTTTATGCTAGGGTGTTGTTTTGAAGAAAGATTTGAATGAGCAAGTCAAGAACAGAAAAATGATTTTATCAGTTGTTACCAATTCAATGGCACCAAAAGTAAAAACTATTTATGATAAGGCGTATTTGTTTATTGCTAATACAATTTCCTGTTGTTTAATAAACGAGCTAATGAATGACTTTAGGTTAAGTATTGTTATCGAAGGAATCTTACAACCAAGATAAAAAGAAATCAAACTTCTAGAACACGATTGAGGAGGGTAAAATATAAGCAAATAAGCCCTTAAAAGTCTCTGACAGTAAGTATGTAATGGATGCGCATTGTCTCCAGTAAAAAAAAAATCCCAGAAATCTGCGAGTTTCCCAATTGCATTAAGTGATGTTTGAGAAATACAATAAAATTCCTGTCATTAAGTAAAGATTTTTCTAATTTCAGAAGAAGCCTGGATTAGGAAAAAGGTATATATTAAATTCAAAGAATGCGAAAAAGGTTTTTAAAAAAACCATACCTTACAGAGAAAGATTTTTAAACTCCATTTAGCTGTTAGGAACGAATCTAATCATTTAGATGAAATGCAGTCATATTACCAAACAATACACTAATAAGTCAGTGATGACGTTTGAGTGTTACTTGCCCTTTCAACACTATTGTATATATGTTGTATATATTGTATATGCGGAGTTTCGCTCGTTAACTAACAACATATCCTGCTGGAAAAGACAGAAGACAGGAAAAAAAAATGCAATATTTTAACTGCTTTGTTTATTTACAAGTAAATTTAAAACAATTATATCCTATCACTGTCAATATCATTACATTTCAATTCTTTTTATACATATTATTACAATGCTGGAAGACCTTGCTTAAAAATGCTTCGTTTGTGTGTCATAAGTGTAGGTCAGTACTTCAAAGAAACCACAATTTTTGGCGCACCTTCCTTTCCATTTAGTAATCATAGTCTTCATGTATTCATTATATTAACCCTGAGTGATGAAATCTCTGCACTTTCCAACTCTTTTATTTGGCCTTACGATTCTTCTATACTTCAGATACCCCGCATTTCTCTGTCTTGTTAACTAATGAATAAAATTTCACGCCTACATCACTGAATCGTTCTTACACCTACACCATAAAGCATTGCATGGAATTATAAGCGGCACTGATCATTGTTTTGGGGCAACGCATATATTGAGGTTGTGATGGAGTCACCCTCAAAGATTTAAAGCCAACTTCTTACTTTTAGATGACTCTTGGTGAGCAATCAGAAAAGAAATGCTAGTGGTTTGCAAACAAATGCATAAAGCAAGACCCTAATTAAGCAAATATTTCCCTTTAGGGAACTAGAGGAAAACCTGCAAACAGAAAAGCAAGTAAGCTACTTATACAACACGATTTTGTTCAAACATGGTTCCACGGTTATAGAAGCATCACATTCAGAACACTTTCAGGGCAAAATATAAAACCATTAAAAATCTATTTTGTTAATAAAAACTAAATTATTTATGTCACCTGGCATTTAAAATATTATGACATATATGAAAACGAAAAGGTTGGAAATCATACTTTAAAAGGATCTCATAAGAAACTTAAAAATAAATAGTAGCTGTATTCCTTAAATGAAGATCATCCCACTGAAAGAAATTCTTACACAGAACTCGTTTTTATACTGTATAAAGAAATTTATACCCAAGTCACTCGCTAAAAAAAGTTATTTAAAATTAAGTATATTTACAAGAATGCAAATTGGAAACTACTAAAATGTTTGAAACTATTTAGAGGGAAACTTCACTTAAATAGCAAGAAAATGTTTTCGATTAATTTTGAAATTTGACGACAAAGGTGCAGAAACATTATTTTCCATTTTAAATTATCGCATTTTTGTCGAAATTGCAAAGAAAAAGGTTTCTCTTACATACAAAAATGCAATAGTATGTTTTATTTAATATTTGCACATTTCTTTTTTGCTCTGATGCAACAGTAACTCTTTATATCATATAAAATGATATGTTTAGGGAATTAACTACACTCATCATTAGCGAATTACTTATATTATCAGGTAATTTAATAACATTAAATATATGTAAGTAATTTGTGTTTCTTTTTTTTCCAGCACTACTTGTTTGTATCTTCGCAACAGCAGTATCCCAAGATGAGCAATTATCCAGTACACCTGGTCTTCCTACTGTTACTGTCAGGGGATTTTTAAATTTCAAAACTACAGTGGACGGGACTGTTATTGTTTTTACTCCAGCATCTGAAGTTCATCAGCCAACCACACAGCCAAAAATCGCAATAACATCATCAGAAGTTCCGGAATCTTCAGAATCTCCAACAAAATCGTTCATTCCGAATGAAGATTTAACTTCCGAGAAAGAGATGCACGAAGCTGTTCAGGACTTAGCTTATGCATCGCCTCCACAAAATTCTTTAGAGACAATCAAAACTCAGATTCCTAATTTAAATTTATTGGAAAATAAAATGAAAGAAACTTTTCTACAGCATATTTCGGATAATGCAGTTTTGCCATCAACAAGGCAGGTTAATAATGATCTCGATAAAGTAAAAAAGTTATCTTCGTCGCAAAATCAATATCCTACAGGACTTGTCACTGTTCTTGGTGGCACTTTTATAGATGGCACTTCAACAACAGTCTTTGAAACTAAAGTTATTGGCACTTACATAGATGGTAAATATGCGCAAATCCTTCAGAGTACATCTAGTGTTGTTGCCGAACCTTCAACTTTTATAACTGCTACACCTACAATGACTTACTTGACTGTTGAAAGAAGTCACAGCAAAGCAGTGGAACAAATTTCTAGTAGTTTGAGGGAAGTATCTGCTCCCTCATCATCTGTTGAATCTGTTCTGAGCTCGGTTTCTTTGTCTTCTAAATCCTCAGTATCAAGTACACCAAGTGAAACATTTTCAATAATTTCTACTCCAACTTTAATATCGTCAGAAAGTTCCAAGTCTGTAATTACTGAAGAGAAAATGAAATCACCAGTTTCTAAAATGAAAGAAATGTCTTCATCGACAGTTACGAAGAATGAAAACACGGCTTCCATTTTTCCTTCTCAGTACAAATCTCGCCAAAACACCCTGGAATCTTCCTTCGTGACAACAAGCGTTACGGTTTCATTTGACAATGAACAGCCAACAGAATCTTTAGAAAGTGCTATTAGAAGTACTTTGTCAAAACCCAAATCAACATTCATACCGCTTACATCAACAGTGGCAAGATTTTCTGATGATGATAATACTTTACCAACTGCACAGAAAACGCCACGGAACAGTACATCAAGAACTCGCTTCCATTCACCTCGAAGGCCATCTCAATCGGTAAGTATATAAATGAAAAGAAATTCTTTTTCTTTATTTAGCTGTTGAAAGATAAGTTCATTTTATAATCTGAAATTATCTATATTTCATCCTTATTATAATATTTTCTGGTGTCGAAATTGGTCTACCTGCCCACGCTATTAACCTGTAACAATTGTGGCTGCATTCTTTTGACCCATTTAATAAACACCCTTAATAATCACTTTTATTTTAATTATTAAAAAGGCCAAATATTATGGAAAAAATTTAAAATAAATATTAGAAGGAGTAGTAGTTTAAATTGATAGAGAAAGCTGAATACTAAAAATGAAAATAAAACACTGAACTGAAACATTAGGAACACAAAACCGAAATGTTAAAATGCCATATATATAATAAAAGCTCTGTTTTCAATCAAAAAAGTTTAAATTATCATTAAAATAAATATTGAAGCCTTTTCCCTTTAATTTTCAAAATTACTCTAATGTAATATCAGAAACATTATTAATATTTTAATTTCAAGATATTATTAGGTACATACTAAATTCAGTCGTAATTAATTCGTTCTTGATTATAGGAATTTTATAGGAATGTCTTGAAATACTACTTTTGTATCACTTCATAATTATTGCCTCTATATAATTATTTAAAAAGCATTCAATAATTTTATGCAGTTTCCATAAAACTTAATATGTCCTCTATAATTAATTTTATTTATTATTACTAAGTATGAGTGTAAATGAAGAAATTCATAAATAACTTTTGAGGGCTGGAAAAATTCAATTATTCTTTACCATCTTCTATATTTGATTAAGTATTTTAAAGTTATAGATTTGGAAACAAGGGTTTATAAAATTGATTTTTTTTTAAAAAATTATAAATTAATAAAAATAAAAATTTTGTAGAATTCGGAAATCAAAACTGATTTCTAAAAATATATATGACAGTATCACACACATTTCTGTCTTAAAAGAATTTCTTATTTATAAAAAAGCTTTTATGCAACTAGTATTTTCAGAAATTTTAAATAAACTTTTTAACAGATATATTACTTAATAAAATTTATTTTAATCAGTATTTATTAATATATCTAATTCATATAAACTTCAAAAAAAGAAGAATTAATAATGTATGAAATAGTATGTATACACAAAACAAGTAATTCAGAAATATAGTAAAAAAACTTGTAACAAAGAAGCGCCACAAAGCCTTCGTGTTTAAACTTGCCTTAGACTAATGAAACCTAATAATTTCAAAAGGTTTAAATATTACAAGGGTTTCTTTATTTATGACGGTACACCACCAAATTAGCTGATTCTGAATACAGCAGACAAATTTTTTAAGAATATAATAAAATTTAAATGGATTTTTAAATGGCGTTGTCTTAGCAATGACTGTTCTGATACATATCAATATTATTCATTAGTATTCAATAACAAGAATTTAAACACAATTACATTAAAAATAAGCCAATAAAATAGTAAGTTATTCGTAAAAATATTTTTTTCATATTTTCAGTATTGTCGCAGTTTTATTATTTAGCTTAATTTACAAAACTGTCTTTCTTAACCATTATCTAACTTCTGAAAATTTTTATTCGAGTATCTCAACGTAAAACTAATCAGTGAGTCTTTAGAAATTGTCTGCATCCAGAAAACAAGAAGAATAGTACCTTTATTTCTAATCACTGATAGCATTTTGAATCTTGAAATAATCTGATATAAGGACTTCATTTAATAATTAATCCATCGTTTTGAATATAAACTGATTAAAGTATGATATTCTAGAAAAAAATGTCATTATTAAACCTTCTTCTATTGAAAACGTAATTATTTCCAATAATAATCTCCTTTAGCTTTAAACGAAATTTCCAGCATCGAACTTATAAAATAAAATATTTCAAATCATAGAAGTTGATTTTTTCCGTCTTTTCCTATAAATAGCATAAAATTGATACAAGCCTGTATGTGAGTTACACATAATCGGCTATCTGTCATTTAAGAAGGAAATATTTAGGAAACAAACTGTCTCCAATTCATCAAGCAGTTCAGTGTTGATTAAAAATGAGGCATAATAAAGCCATTTCGAATAGTAGCCGGGATAATGTAATGAAAGCTGCTGATTAACAAATCCATCAAGGACAATCCTACTTCTTTGGATAAATGATTTGGGCAGAACAGATCACTCAGATAATTTTACATAAAAAATGCAGATAAGATTTATCAAGGTCAACTCTATTTTCTTTTTTTTTTTTTTTTGTTCAGAATTATTATTTTAAGCAATCAGATCACTCATCAGATGCTCTAGAAATTTTTTAAAAAAAAGAAAAAGAAACAAGGCCATGGTTAATTTCGATTTATGAAGCGAATTCAAATGGAAGAAACTAAACTGACAACCGAAGAAAATACCTTTAGGAATACTTCTATCATTTGTACAGGGTCAATTGTTCAGGGTTAGGTCATTTTAAAATTTGTAAAGCGATTGAAATTTTTCACTGTTAATAAAAAATAACACTATGACCCTTTCAATATTAATGAAATAGATATAATACATTAAAAATTATTGACGTTTAGTAATTATTTCAAACTAATCTCGTTGAAAATTAAGTTACACATGTTCTTTAAAGGTATTAAACTTATTTATTTATGTTAGACTTGAACAAGATATTAAGAAAATTGATAGAGTAGAACTTGATAAACAAAAAGCGTGAGACAGCTGTAAAATTTATCAAAGGCTGTTGTTTTTTTCAGCCCCTGCTTAACTTCATACATGATACATAAAGTTACTTATTAATGCTTATATTTTTAATTCTCATACAATTGAGATTTAAGTAACTTGAAATAATAAAAATGATCGTATTAAAATCTTAAAGTCATGATTCCATAAACCTTTAAGAACAGCTATCATTTCAATTCACTTCATATTGAATATACTATAAAACAAATATAATTATAATTTTCCAAAAAATGATTTTTTTATTTTCCTTTATTTAGAAGAATAATTCTTTATAATCTGAAATATTTAGCCTTTTCAAGTAAAAATACAAGCGAAAACTTTGGACATGTTTTGAAGAAAATATCTTGCGAATACGCATTTAAATCCCAGATTCCTGTAAATCTTGACTAAATAAAATCGTGGAAATCATAATCAAGATTCAATATTTCATTATCGATTTATATTTCTCGTTTAATTTTAAAAGAATTCAGTTTTATTGCCGCTTCATCTATTTTTAATGATTTGTTATTTCCTATTTGCTTCTTACATTTGATAAGTCAAGCTTAATAAAAATGTATTGACATGGTTAGATTTATTTTATTTAGAAAATTGTCTATACGCATTTGACCAATTTTTATGACTTAGTTGATTTCCATTGATATTCCATAAGAAATCTATCCAAATATGTAGTGTAATATCTGATTTAAAGAATTTCATTATATTTATGCTTTGCACTTTTACTTTAAAAATCGCTCAGTATGTAATTTATTGTTCACTTAAATTTAAAAAAAAAAAGAAATTATCGATATTTCGCTTTATTACACACAGGTACTAGAGTTTCATCACAGGAAATCTCATATCTTTTGTATCTAGAATGATGTATTTAGATAAATAATCCTCTCATGCAAACATGAAAATGCAACTGAATGAAAAGTTATTATTACTGCTAACACAAAAGCTATCTGAAATTATCATATTCAGAAACAAAAGCTTTCTTTTGTAGCACTGCTCTTTATCTTTTATTTTTTCTTTTTTGAAAAGATAGATATACTAAATGTTTGTTAATTCTTTTTTTAAAAAAAATTGTTTATTCACTTTCAGGTCAGACTAAATCGCTTCAAAGTGAAACTCACTCTCAGACATGACTCCTCTGATGAATATAATGTTACTCTCCCAGCTGATGATGAAGATTTGGAAGAAGATCACACTCACAAGACTGATGATGAAGCTGAAGTAGTGACCGAAGGCATAGGCATTGAAGTTGATCCTGCTAAGGTTGTTTTTCAAGAGACAACTATTACTAGTGAAGTAACGCTTCATGTGGGAAGAAGAAAATCTGTTCGTACTCTTACAATCACCACATCCGTTCCACTGACAGTAAACCCGACAGATATTCAAGATATTCTTGCCGCTGAATCAACTTCCATGGAGCGTGAAGCCTCAGAGGTGGATTTTAATCATCATATTGTAACACGCACGTTCACTACGACAGAAAGGGCCTTAAAAACATCTGTGGTTCCAGTTTATGATGGCAAATCAACAGCTTATCACACTGTAACAGAGAGTTTCTTCATTATGAAGATAATTACTGCTTACAGAACATTACCAATAGGAGATGCTTCTGTTCTAGAATCAGCTTTTGAAGAACCGGATACACCAGAAACCACGTTAGAAGCTGCAGCCAATATCCAACCATCAGTAATTCAGTCGGCACCACCGGAACAATTTTCAACAGAAAACACTGTACAACCATCAATGATCATGCCTTCTGCCGGAAATGCTCCTCCTCAACTCTCGAATCCTTTCCTTTCTTTGGGAAATGCCTTAAATAACCCCCTGGCTGCTGTATATCTTGGATTACAACAACTCAATGCCCAAATGACTTTATATTCAACAATAAGTGATACATCAACATATGTAACAACTGAAACCCTCTACAGCACAAAAACAATCAGATTTTACGATGGAAGATCAACTCGATATCGAACTGTCTCGGATCCTACAGCTACTAAGAAAAGAACTGTTACTACTACGATAACATCTGTTCAGCCTTATCTGAATACACACGCATTACAGCAACAACAACAATTACAGCAGTTGATTGGAGCTACTCGCATAGCTCCCCCTGAGCCTGAATACAGCACTATTACTTCCATATATACAACAGTGACAACAACAACAAGTCTAAGCCCCCGAATATACACTCTCATTTACAACGGATTTAGTACGAAGTTCAGAACAGTAACAAGTACAACTATGTTCCCAACTACAGTAACTGTCACGAGCACAACCAAAGTGCCAATAGCACCAACTAATGTTCCTTTCACTTACCCGTACTCGTTGTAAACAGAACACAGCAATTTTAGTATTCTTTGGAACTTAAGTTATTTTTAAATTGAAAAGAAACTGTTTACAGAACTATTTCTTTTTAGACGCAAGTTAATGAGAGAGGTGCATAAGAAATGCTCTTTTAGATGGAATGCCAACATAGTTAAAAACTTCATACTATAAACTGAAATGGAATGAAGAGAAATGTGTTCTTAATAAAGGGAACAGAAGAGTAGCTGAATGCAGAGGAGACATTTTCTTAAGTGGCATTTCATTGATTTAACTTCTGTTAACAACTCATGGATTCAACGAAAACGAATGTCCAAAAGAAATTTCCAGGGATTAATGTGTAAGAAAAAGGATGTGGAACTTATTAAAAAAGTTTAATTTCACTTTTATTAGATACAAAGAACTATAGATACTTCAGAGGTGCTCATCTTCTTGAAAAATATCGTATATTTTGAAATTTTAACCCCCTTTATTATCAATGATATTTTTGTCGTAAATCCGTCTGGTGTTGTTAATGACTCGCATGATTAAAAAAATATATAAATGGTAAGTTTGAAATATCAGCTTGGAGGATCAATTGTTCCCAAATTTATACTTTCTGATATGTAATTCTAATAAAGGTACAAAAGAGCATGCATGATTTTAAATGTATTTCCTGTTTAACTTTGTTTTTAAAGTTGATTCAGTGTAAAGCTAGACATGTCTTACAGCAAACATACGATGACAGGATAACGCAATTATTAATATCAAATGTTCTTAGTCAATACTGTGTTTCTTGAAAGCACTCGATAAAAATCGATCTTGATATTTACTTTTTACCATTGACTCATCATTCAGATTTATCGTGTGAATCACGATTTGTTTTGTCTTGGCGAAACAAAATAGCCGTAATGAAAGCTGATAACTAAAGGACTATGAAAAATGCCATTTAAATTGATTTGCTTACTCCTTTAATCAATAAACTTTTAATTTTCATAAAGCTCTCCCCAAATATTTTTAGTTCCTTTATGAGCTACATTGAAATGTACAAAATCAGGTTATTCTGCGAGATTACATTCTGAAACAAAAAATTCAGTATAAAAAGTTATTTTTTTATTATTCAATTATATCTGTATTGCATTTTTCTTATTTTCTGCATGAAAATATCGTATTATCATAAGTATTTTTGTGCAAAGCACCATGTGCTATGACTAAATGTTATTTGCACGCATATTTCTTCAGAAATTTAAACAAAATCATGCCCACTAATTCATGCGAAAATTTAAACGAAAACACTGTAACTTAATTTCATTTTCATATACTCTTTGACTTAATTTTGATGTTACTTCAAACAGAACAAATCGTTAATTTTTAGCATAATTATGTTAATAAAAAAATAGTAAATAAGGAGCTCAACATTTAAAAATAAAATTTATCAGCTATTTGCTCTATTTGAAGTACAACCTACAAAATATTTATATATGAAATTGTATACTTTTATATTTTGTCAAACTTTATATAACATTCTTATATAATAAACCTTTAATAATTGACTTTAAAAAGTTAATAATTTTTTTAAAAAATAACAAGTGTAAAAATGTAAAGTTTACAAAATATTTGTTTTAATAAAAGTGTATTTGTTTTATAATTGTTTCATAAGTGATTTTACTTATCCCCAGATTCAAAAGAAGATATATAAGTTAAGTGTTTAACAACGTTAAACATCTAACGTAACACCGTAGAACGACGTAGCACAAAGGTGTACCTACTTAAAATGACGCTATGTACCCTCCTTTTTTGTTAAACTATAATCCATATGTTCCATGCTCTAAATTTTATGCCAGAGAGAGCTAAGATTGAAACTGCAATGAAAGCTAAATGCAAGGGAACCAAGCTTAACGAGCATAATTCTTTCCCAAATCTTACTCATAATGTGAAACACTCGCTAAGCAAAACAATTTTTTCTAGAGGAATGCATGTTAAATAGGACAATGCATTCCATTTCGAAAAAAGTACCCCACAACTTTACAATAATATTATTTCTTATTTATAACGCATGCTTTTTACAAGAAAATTGTCAAGACTTTTTTACTACGCTGCAACGTTTGACACAAATGAGACACAACATAATCATTAAAGGAATCTGTAATGCACATAGTTTATTGTCGCATCTATGTGTTGCTTCTCAACACACGATGCAATAATTTCTCAGACATTCCGCATTTCGCTTATTTTACTGGAGCTGTCTCACTACTGAAAATATTATTTCTTCCTCTTCTGACCAAATCTCTTCTGCAGTTTTTTTTAAGAGACTCAGGCCCTTGAGCTGTTTGGTAGTTCTTGTTATGTTCTTCTACCCGCTCATCGATGTTGTTGCTATCCACATCTAGCTCCACAATCTTGATTAGAGACAAAAAAAATTGTCATTTAAGGCTCCACGCGCACTTTCTCAGTCCCCTTGAAATCGCAATCTCATCGACAATGCATTCTGGTCAACATTTATTCCATGCAAATGTAAAGGTTTCCTTCTTTTATTGGACAAACCAAATTATTACCAAACACCAAATCTCGACGACTAGGTGCCAGATGCAGTTAGTCAAACCTCTTGGAGTCACATTCGTCAGCGTTATCAGGTCAAAACTTCCAAATATAAATGAGTGTTTTCTGATTATCCAGCGCCAACCACAAGGTTGCATTTACCTTGTGGTTGGCACTGCATAATAAGAAACGGCTTTAGTGCCAGTAAACTCGAACTCTTTTATGGGGGAGCAGAATTCAATGGTAGCTCTGGCTTTGTTCTTCTGATAGCTCATCGATGTCTTTTCTATCCAACTCTAGTCGCATAACCTTTACCAAACACCAAATCTCGATGACTAAGAGCTCTCTGAGTCACATTCGTCAATTCTATCTGGTCAAAACTTCTTCCAAATATATGTGAGTGTTTCCTTCAAACAAATGCTCAATACAGACTGATACAAACCAATCCAACATATCACGTCATGGTGTCATCTTACCACTCATTCTGCAAAACATGGCTTATTAAGTGAATCATTTTATTATATTTTGTTTTGCCTTTCATATAAGATACTCGTTAAGTAATATGTTATTGAAATAATTTATAAAATATTTTTAAATAATATGACCTTGCCGCTTTCGAAGTGAAACTGGTTCACGGATAAAAGTAATAGTATTACTTTCATGCTGGAAATTGGAAAATTTAATTATTGAAAACATATTTGATTTTTGGTACGCTGAAAGCATTAGTTATTGCAAATAACAAATAGATAAATTGGAAAATGAGGTGATAAAAAGATGTGAAGGGGAAAATGTATTAGTATTTGAATTAAATTTTCGTGTTCAAACAAAATGAAAATAAAATACATTTTTGCAGCTAATGAATTGCAGTTAACAATTTTCTTCTATATATTTAGCTAAATTTATTTTTCACCTTGATTAAACATAAAATTAATGTCGATTATAATATCTGCATAATTAATTAGCTAATCACAAAATATAAATTTAAACAAATTATAATATATTGCGAAATGACAAATTAACTATGTAGAATCGTTTACAAGAAATTGAATGTAATTACTGATTTATATAATATGCAACTGAAAACTCTAATCAATAAAAAACTCAACGTAACCACTTAAAACATTCATCTGCATAGAAAAAAGCACGTCGCATATAATTCGCAAGTACAAATTATCATATAACAGCAACAAGAATTCAGAGACAGATTGGGCTTGTTAAATAGTCTAAGAAATCATTCAACGTTTACTCATGTACATTCCTTTTGACTTGTCAAGCATGGCATTTTTAAATATAATTTCGAATGTTTTAATGCATTTTAATTAAATTTTTATTAATTATAACTGAACTTTTTAATTTCTTTAATATTTAATTTTCGTACTTAGTTCAATTCACTTTTTTTTAAATTAGGATGCTTTAAATTCAGCACTTCAGTTCAATTGAAATAAATATGTGAGAGTAATTCGGATTTATAAAAATGTACATAAATATTGTAATATATATATTAGCTTACAATATCAAAGATAAGTTTTACATAAAATAAAAGAGCGCGATCAAGTCATTTTGTTTTGTAATCCGTCTATACTTTTTTTATTGATAAACATCTATGGCTGGTTAAGAAAATTATTAAAAAAAGCTTCATACATGATATAACTCCAATGTTCACTATTTAAAAAGTTCTAACATCAAGGCACATTCTTTTTAGAATCAAGGCACATTCTTTTTAGAATCAAGGCACATTCTTTTAGCTACAAATTTTAATTTCAGAAATAGAAATTTAAATAAAGAGATATTTGTCATAAGTCAGATTTTAGAAACTATTTCCACTTCAACACAAAAGATAAAGCTTTGATTTTAATTTCACAAGAGGAAATATATGGAATTGAAAAATAGGTAAAACCATTTCAAGAGCACATTGTTAAAATAATTAACATTAAATTTTCTTTTTCTATCAAATAAAAATTAATAGCTGGTTATATAAAATTTAAATTTATTATTGATTTTGAATTCTCTTAATTTTAAAAGTGCTACGGAGATATCAACTGCGGAAAGTTTTCGTTGGAAATAAAGTATTTTATGATTTAAAAAATATATTTATTTCAAGAGTATATTTTTAAAATAAGCGACGTTACATTTTCTTTTTTATTAAATATATATCAAAATCAATACTTGATCATGTAAAATTTATTATTGATTTTGAATTGCTTTAACTTTAAAGTGTAGTGTAGAATTGCCATCTGGACGTTTTCATTAGAAATGAAATACTTTATTATTGAAAAAATTTAATTTAAGTGGTACTATTTCTCTCATTGAATGAAATATATGAAAATAATTCAATTCTCGGTATCTCAATCAATGCAATGATTAAATATGAGTACACAATACAAATGGAAAACTTCATACTAAATAATAAATAAAATAAACTTATTTCTTAAGAATTTTTTTTAAAAAATATTTATACATTAGATAAGAATAGTTAATTTTAAAAGAAATTTAAAAAACTGGAACTAAGCTTCAGTATGTAAAAACGCTTTGAAATTTTATAAACTTTTACTTCTTTAAAGAACCCAGAGAGCTTAATATCAATTATTTTTGTTAAAAATTGTGTAACAATTAAATGATATGTTAAATAAATTTTATTTTGGAGGTTATAAAATATTTCCAAACTGGTCCCAATTCTTAAAACAGAACCATAATATCAGCAAAGAATTCGTTTACAAACGCTACGGTGATGTTCTCATGGAAACAGTCCAAAAAGACTTACAAGGTTTCTTTCGCCATTGTTGAGTAATTCGAACTCCAGCTTCAATAATCGATAGAAGTAGCTCATTATTACATCCGCATTATCTTCCACAACGCTGTTTTTGCAGCTCGGATTTCTTTCCTTCTTCATTCTTTTTTCAGTTCTGGATGTTTTTTTAATCGGAGATTTATGCTTCTCATCATCTTTACCTTGCAGCAATACTAAACAGCTGGCCATCCCAAAATATTAATTGTTTTTCCCTGAATAAGATAATAGCAAATTGAATAAATTTCCAGAGAATAAAAGTACGATCTTTCAAAGGAGGTTCAATATCACGTTGTGATTGTTTACTCGACCATTTTAAATAACGATGATACTAGATGCATTTATTATGTACATAATTCTTTTATATAATGGCTATATATCGATTTTTGCATAGGACTAGTTTATAAAGATCCTTTTTCAAGAAAATTTTGAAATTTTTTTGATGATCTGAAAACAGTGTCCAAGCTTCGAAACTTTTAAAACAGACTTTTTTTTTAATGTATGTTAAATAAAACTATAGATACAGTAGTTACAATAATATACAGCAAATAAAAAATGAAATCGGATACAGCGATAATTTTAACCGAAAATGAGTGATTTATTTTATTTTTGCCTTAAAATTATCCACAATAATATTTGATATGTTTATATTAACTGTCCACCTATTCCACCTTAGTGTGCTTACTTTTGGTATTTCTGTTAAAAAAGCGTGAAAACTACATTTGTTTCCTACGAATTTATTTGGGTGAACTAATTAACAAGATTTAAACACATTTTCTGATGAATGAATATTTCACCGTGCTTGATTCATGGAAAAAATCATATCTCAAAATCAGTTCAACAAAATTTCATGAAATTTGATAAGCATATATTCAAATACTTTGAGAGTGTGATACAGGGAATTTGAGATGGCTTCATTTAAATACGTTTTACAGACATTTGAAGTTCAAAACATAGGCAGATTTTCACAAAAAAAACATTAACAGCAACTTCAAATGCTCATAAAATTTTTATTTATAAAAATATTTTTTATCTAGAGGTCTGTTATATTTTATGTAGTTTGAGCTATAGGCAGTTGAAATAAAAATTTAAAATGTCCATTATTATTCAACTTACTCTGTTTTTCCTTTGGACATTTTGCTAAGTTTTCATTACATAAGCCGTATTTTTCACAAACTAAAGGCAATAAGAATATATTTTTTCTTTTAATGGTGATCTTTCAAATTTGTTTTAACTATTTGTTACAATAAAAAATATGTATGATTTTTTTAATTCGTCTCTAAACCTAGTCGGATATCTTAACTTAAAATGCTGCCTGATGTTCCCGATCCAATTATCAATGTGAATGAAATGAAATAGAATCTAGTTAGTTGTAGTCTGTCGAACTTATTTTGTGATAGTAAAATGAAAGCCACAAAATTCTTCCGTTGGCAGTTTCTGGCTTTCAACTGTCTTTAATTCTACCCTGTCAATATTCATTATCAGTAAAATATCTAAAAAAGGTAAATTCTTGATGAAATATGATTTAAAAGACGGGATTTTTTTGCAATTAATGTTACGCATAATTTAATAATTATTACTATAATTAAATGTATTTAGGAAATTCAAATTTCATATTTAATCTAGTGATATCTCATAAATGAATATCATAAATTAATATCTACAGATACTTTAATGTCTTAAAATATGGAGAACTAAAATAGAATCCGGAAAGTTGCTGTCTGTAAAACTTATTATTTTGTGACAGTAAAATGAGGAGTACAAAATTCTTCCGTTGGCGATCTTTAGTGACCACCTAGTCTTTAATCCAACCTTAGCATCATTCATAAGCTGCAAAATATCTAAAAAAAAAGTTAAATTCTTGACGAAAAAATTTATCTGAATTTTACACACACGACTTTTAAGCTATTAAATTACATATAGTTAAATAATTATTACAATAATTGCATTTATTTAGCAAATCTAAATTTCATATTTAATCTAGTTATATATCATAAATGAATAGTATAAATTAATTGCTACATAATCTTTAATTCTTAAAATAAGAATTCTTGTTTTCTTATGAAATTCAGTGCTAAAACTACATGTAGTTTTATAAGTTTATAAAACAACCTAAATAATAGAAATGCAGTTGATAAATATTACATAGTAAATTGAATTGAAAACGAAACTACTTTGCGCTTAAAATCATATACAAAGAGAAAGAGGGATAGAGATAAATATAATTTCAACTGCTACTTTATCATAACTTAAAGAGTAAAGTAAAATTCTTGATTAAAAGGGTTGCTTGAGATATAATGATCTTTTACAAAAAAGGAAAATATATGATTTGATGATATTGTGAAGTATATACTTAATTAGTTTCAACAATGAAAACTACAAATCTTATTTATTTATTTTTAAATTAATTTCGATAAAATTGTATTAAAAATTTATATAATTAAAAAAGAACATTTTTAGAATTTTAACTGATGTAAAATTTATTTTCGTGCCAAAATATTTTCAGAATTATTCCTAAGGACTCCCACTCTAAATTTCGTTTGCTTTATAATAAATTAAAATTCTAATCAAGCGTTTGAGATGTGCTTTCTCCCACACATTCCAAAAGACATTTGGACTAAATTTGACAGCTTTAATCATAATATTTGGCTTGTAATGTGGCATTAGAGAAGGAAAAAAGACATGCATTTATTTTTATTAGTAGTTGTTACAACTGCACAATAGGCATTGAATGTGCAAGACTATTTCTTACAAAAGAAATCATAACGACATTAAAAAAAGAAATTTCATTTTTTCAAAATTGTGTTTTGAAATACCCGTTAACAAAAAGAAAATGTTCTCTCATTTCGATATAATGATTTTTACTTTTTCAAAAATATATTTCTCCTCCCTAATTGGTGATTAAAATGCAGAATTTTGAAAAATAAATGCAAAAAAAAATAAATTAAATTTTCATTGTACAGCTACGGTGACTTTTTTCGGTTCTTTTCGCGAGTTGAATTTCATGGATTCTTTATAATAAAAATAGTAATTTATTTCTAATTATTTGTCGCAAACTTCAGAACAGATTAATATTGAATCCGTATAAATAGGGAAGTTGTAACATTTATCTCCATATTTCTTCCGTCAGGATACCTGACATAACCTGCACAATTTATTGGTATATCATCTGCCTTTTTTTTTTTTAAATCTATTTCATTGCAAATTCTCGCCTTTTCCAGTGAGACAGAAATCTGAAAAATGTACTAATGAACCTTCCTTTAATAACATTTCCTTTAAAAGGAATTTATCATGCCTATCGTCTATTTTTAATACAGGTCATTTCTTTTTTCAAATCCTGCTATTAGTTCGCACTCTCCCTATATATATATACACTGAAGTGACAAAAGTCATGGGATGACTGTTAATATCGTGTCGGTCCTCCTTTTGCCCGGCGAAGTGCAACAACTCGACGTGTCATGGAGTCCACAAGTCGTTGGAAGTCCTCTGCAGGAATATTGAGCCATGCTGTCTGTATAGACGTCCATAAATGTGAAAGTGTGGATGGTGCAGGAGGTTGGGCACGAACGGACCTTTCGATGATGTCCCATAAATGCTCGATGGGATTCATATCGGGCGATCTAGGTGACCAGATCATGCGCTGGAATTGTCCGGAATGTTCTTCAAACCAATCGCGAACAGTTCTGGCCCGGTGACATGGCGCATTGTCCTCCATAAAAATCCCATCGTTGTGTGGGTACGTGAAGTCCATAAATGGCTGCAAGTGATCTGCAAGCAGCTGAACATAACCCTTTCCAGTCAATGATCGGTTCAGTTCCACCAGAGGACCGGGTCCATTCCATGTAAAAACAGCCCACACCATTATGCCTCCACCACCAGCTTGAACAGTGCCTTGCTGACAGTTTGGGTCCATAGCTTCGTGGGGTCTGCGCCACACTCGAACTCTACCATCAGCTCGTAA
>JAPMOQ010061498.1:1847501-1894236 GCA_026543055.1 Argiope trifasciata | reverse complement strand
ATACAGAGTTTATCGCATACATTCCAAATATTATTATAGATGCCGAATACGCTATATATAATGTAAATTTCCCAGAGTAAACAGTAATTTCTCTATTTATTCCGTGAATCATCAAACGATATTTTGGTTACACAAGCGTATATCGTGTTAATTGTTTAAGCCGGTAATGAAAAAGACCATTTACGAATTGCAAATTCCCCTGCTTCAGAATCTCAAAATCCTGTAAGAACTGAAAGCCAACCTTTTTGTGCTACCTGATCAAGCGAATCAGAATCAGAAGACCAAAATACGGCAAGAAATGAAAAAGAACGTTTATGAGCTATTCGATCTTAACGAATACTACATGTTGATTTGAATCTTTTTGCATTTCAATATGACGATTGCATCCCAGTGTTGATATCGGCAAAATGAATAAGGCTTTTGGACATTGCAGTTCACTTAAGTTCAACAATGAAACACCAAAAATGTGCGGCACGAATGGCAAAGTTAAATTGCATATATTACATCCACCACCTGATCCATTGCTGTCATTGCTTTCAAGCTACTCGCCTGATCCCAAACACTTTTTTCAGGACATCCGTAAATCTAATTTAGAGTTCCAATTGACATCTCTCCCAATTGATAAAGTTTTTCAAAGATCGTTACATGCCAACTTTCGAAATTCATGGACAAATACACTGATGGAAAAAAATCCCAACACCAAGAAAAAATTATTGTACAGTAATGAAATTTTAGGAATACATTTGTCTAGGTAACATATTTAATTGATTAAAGTTTCAAGATCACAGGTAGAGCCATTGGCGAGAAGAGCCATTTCAAATGGGAAATGTTGGTACCTTATTAACCGGTGTAACCGCCAGAATATTGAATGCAAGCATGCAAACGCGCATGCATTGTGTCGTACAGGTGTCGGATATCAGTTTGTGGGATGGAGTTCCATGCCTGTTGCACTTGGGCCGTCAATGCAGGGACGGTTAATGCTGGTTGTGGATGACGCTGGAGTTGTCGTCCAATGATGTCCCATACGTGCTCGATTGGAGAAAGATCTGGTGATCTAGCAGACCAAGGCAACATGGCGACACTCTGTAGAGCATGTTGGGTTACAACAGCGGTATGAGGGCGAGCGTTATCCTGTTGGAAAACACCCCTTTGAATGCTGTTCATGAATGGCAGCACAACAGGTTGTATCACTAGACTGACGTACAAATTTGCAGTCAGAGTGCGTGGGATAACCACGAGAGTGCTCCTGCTGTCATACAAAATTGCTCCCCAAACCATAACTCCAGGAGTAGGCCCTGTGTGTCTAGGTCGCAGACAGGTCACTAGCAGGCGTTCACCTGGCCTCCTTCTAACCAACAAACAGCTATCACTGCAACCAGGGCAGAACCGGCTTTCATCAGAAAACACAACAGATCTCCACTCCGTCCTCCAATGAGCTCTAGCTTGACACCACTCACGTCGCAAACGGCAGTGGTTTGGAGTCAGCGGAATGCACTGTACAGGGCGTCTGACTCGGAGCTGTCTTTGAAGTAACCGATTTGTAACAGTTCGTTGTGTCACTGTGGTGCCAACTGCAGCTCGAATTTCAGCTGCAGACGCAGTACGATTAGCCACAACCATACGCCGAATACGACGGTCTTCCCTCTCAGTGGTACCACGTGGCCACCCGAAACCTGGTCTTCTTGAGGCAGTACCTTTCCTTGATCACTGCCGCCAATACTCATACACAGTGGATACATTTCTGCCAAGTCTTTCAGCAATATCGCGGAAAGAAAACCCACCTTCTCGTAGCCCTACAACACGACCTCGTTCAAACTCAGTGAGCCGTTGATAATGGCTTCTTCGTCTTCTCAGAGGCATCCTTGACTAACATTAACCAACTACGTCAAATCTCAACTGTAAATAACGATCATGAACCTTACAGCACTTATTTAAAGCAAACCTCATTTGCATGTTCATAGTGTCACTACTAGCGCCACACTTACGCGCGTAGCTCGAAATTTGAATCGACATCATCTTTCAGATGTATAAGCACGCCTACCAAATTTCTTTTATCTAGCACAGCTCCTTCCTAGTGTTGGGATTTTTTTCCATCAATGTATATCACCGGGTTTGTTCATTTCTACCCATTTCGGAAACTGTAAGTAAATTTTTATGAATATATTTTGTGGTTGATGAAGAATGCATAAGTTATTCAATGCTGTCGATGCAATTCCAATCACCAAACGCCCCATTATATTATATTCATAAATATTTTTCTACCAATGAAATTCGTTGATGAATTTATTCAAAATTTCAATCGCTAGTTTAGCAGAGGATAATTACATTGGTAAATACGACAGCATCCTGACGCTTCAACGCAATTGGAACGTTGCGATTGTCAGCTGGCGAAGAACGTGATACACGTAATATAATTCTTCGGCGACAGAATAATACAATTCAACATGTTTCTGAATTGCATCGATCATACGATGCGAGCAGTATCCCATAATTTTATGGGAAAGGGCAAAGAGAAATAGCGTTTAAGAATAAACGACCTCATAAAAATTTCATTTGAAGTTCAATTTTAACAGTAATTATGATAAAATAAAAGAAGTTGGTATTTATCGATATTTATGGTCTTGAGTTTATTTGGCGATTTTCAAATTAGGCCAAGATCCATTTTACATAAAATGTCATTAATATTTCGTCATGATGGTTCCATTATGGGTTTTGTTGACAGTTTATTGCGGGATTATAAATATCAACAAGGGCCAAAAAAAATTCAATAACTTCATTAAATATACGCTTTAAAAACCCTACTGATTGAAAGAAAAATGAGTCTTACTTTTTTGTTTACCAACGATGAAAGAAAATTCTTGATGGAATATGTAAGGCAACAATGAAAAACATTTTCAGTTTCATTACAACAAAAAAAGTATAATAAAATTTTCTTTCCAGTATATTTAAAATTTTATTTAATTGGAGAGGGAAACTGTACTGCAACTAAAAGGCTATCTGAAAAGATGGTTTCTTTAATATTAAGATTGTGTAACAATTATTTTTTGCCCTGCAATATAATAATACATTGCTTTGGTTTAGAAATCGAATCATACATTTTTTTCTTAATGTTACTTTGAATTCCATGTCAACTATTTACCCTATTATAAAATGCATATTACTACGATTCAGAACAATCTTAGATTATTTCATAGCTAATAACTCGGGTTTTAGCACATAACGCATATATACAACAACGCATAAGTTATTTAATTGAATCTCTCTTATGATTGTTTCAAATTATTTTATATCTTTATAAGGATGAACTGAGTGGTTTCAATGGATTCAGACACAATCGGAAGGTTACGATTGTCATAATAGGAAAAGAACGTGATAAACGTGATATAATTCTGCGAATGATGCTCTGCAGTGTTGGGAAAATTTTATGGGAAAGGGCAAGAAGACTTTAATATTATGCAAAATAATCCAATATATTACTTTCTATCTATTCATTATTCGCAAATGTTATTGGTATTTTTCATATCTGTCGTTTTCTTAATTCTTATAATGTGAACAACTAAATGAAAATGTATCCGTGGTGAATTATTCGCATAATGATACCTCAGAATGAAATAAACCATTTTCTACAATGACGTTAACTTTTCATCAATACGTCGTAGGAATGTATGCCAAAATTGAATCCGAACTTTTGTTATTCATTCACTTAAATCAAAAATCGTTGAGTTCAGAAGAATGCATTCATTTACGCAATGCAATTGCAAACGATGGAAATGTAACAATTAACCGAAGTGAAAAATAAAATTCTCTTTACAGAAAATGCATTTATTTGCATTATACATGATTTTAAAACCTTGTCGAAATACTAACTTATGTGCCTTCGATAAATATTTAATACAGCAAAATCTTCAATTTATCAATTTTATTGTTTAAAAAATAATTCAATTTCAAAGTTCTTGAATATATTCCTCGGTATTCTCCAATTTTGTCCAAGAAATTGACAAAAAAAATAATGGCAAATAAAGTTTTTATTTCCTCCATAGATATAAAGTCAATATTTCTACAATGAATTAACAAAATTTAGCATTTAAATAGGAAAAAGCATTTTTAAAGATTTATTACTATTAAAAATATCAAATAATAAATGAAAAAGGAATAATTTATTTAAGATTGAACTTCTACAAAGTATTTTTTATATGAGGATTCCCTTCATATTTGTTTGTTATAGATCAACAAGAAATAGTTACAAATTATTTTATTTATCTCTGAAGCATGAAATAATTCACTTCTTGCAACTTGAACTATTTAAATAAGTGATAAAAAACTCGTGATAAACACAAAAATCGCATTCAATTAAAATTTGTTTATTCGTCATTAAAAATGATCGATCGCATAGCTGCAGCTAGAACATCATTTGAGGCATGCTTTGATATTTGGTCAAACCCCGCAGAAAAGTCAAATGATCTATGTTTTATAATAATGTGTTTATTCTAATTGTGTTTTTGTAGTTGATTCATATTTTAATTTTTTTTTACATTCATTGCTATGGACCTTTCGAATAACCTACCAAATAATTCATAAAACACATGGAGGGGGGGACTAACTTACGATTCTACACACTTTTATGGGTTTCACTCGTACTTTTATAAATAAATTTAAGAAAGAATTCACATAAAAAGGGAGTAGAATTAAATCTTTTATGAACGTCAAAAAATACGGTATTATTAAATTATTGCATACAAATAATTTTTTAAAAAAAGAGTTACACATTCAAAATCTTTCACCTAATTACAATATTTAAATATCCATCCACAATTATTGTTACCACTAACACCAAATGCCTAAAGACTACATTTCATAGACAGATTTAATAAAATTAGGAATGTATAAGTATATTAAAAATCTAGATATTTCAGTTAATGCAATTATGATTGAAAAACTAAAATTTAAGAAAACGATCGCTATGCCAAAATTAGGTAACAGTAAATATAGTGAGTGTTAAATATTTGATTTATCGAGAGTTTTATCAATTGACTGTGGGAATGTGACAAAATAACCATTAACATGCAGACAACAATCTAAAACAAGTATAGAAATATTGACTGAAAGACAAAAATATTTAGTACGCCATCTATAACATTTGACAAACAGGTTTATAATATAGTTTATAATGCACATTTTTCATGGCATTGGGGTTTTATAGCATTTTTCATAGCATATTATTTCATTTATCTTTTCATTAAAACGTGGACCGTAATAAAACTTTGTTGATAAAAAAAATCGGATGGATAAAATAAAAGCTACAGGAAATAAAAGTTCAAATAAATTTTGAGTAAAGGGGAAAAACGAATGGCGGGGAAAAAAACTCTTAGAGAAAATGATTGAAGTATACCTAATAGCGCGGAAGGGGGCACGTTGTTTGGAGGCTTGGAAGATATTCTTTGATTTCTATTATGCTAAATAAATAATTCTATCTTCACACCAACAGATTTCAACTATTAAGCCAGTTTCTACCAACGCATGAGTAATAGAGAAAATGGGGGGGGGGGGGGGACGAAAGCAAATTATTGTAGTGTTGTGACAACCATTTACCACTGTGCTAATGATGTTGTTTCGCAAGACAATGCAGGGCACAATAGCAGCTGGACAACAACTGCGTGCAGTAATTAGCTTCATGTGAATTCACCTTAAACCTCTAGTCAGCTTTAGAAGAACTAACATATGAAAATGATTGATCGTATAAAAAAAATTGAAATTTCATGCAAACTGATTTGAGCTTAGGCTCGAAGCAGCAACCAAAGAAGTTTGGTGATTGATGAAATAGGAGGTTTACTGTACAGTGTACAGTGCTTCTGCTGAAGAAAACAAAAATTCATTCATAAAGATGGCTACTGAATTTTATGAAAACAACAAAATGAATAAACAAGCATAAATAAAGATCCATTTTCCGTGTATTTTTTATGAAAATTCTAAATCCGGAATGTTTAAAATATTGTTAACTACAACTGCTCCGAACCTTTCAGTTGTTGACTGAAAAAAAAAATCGAAGACTTAATTCGTTAAACTCACTGCTTGCATTAATTATTCTACAGAAATAAACAGCATTGTATATTTGAAATCCCCAATTAAATTTTTAAAATCCATTATAAGCTCCACAATATCAACTATTGGTATTGAGAAGCTATTTTAAATCAGTAAAGCAAATATCATTTCTACTAGAAGGAGTGTTTAAACGGCTTTTTTTATTGAATTAGGAGACGTTTACTTTTTAAATACAAATAATGAGTACCAAAAATATCTTATTTCACCATCTATTATAGGATATTTCAACTTTTTGTCAACAACTGTTCGCTTGTATTGACAATTTGCCGGTTCGTATTTTTTACAGTAAGTAAAATTGATATGTTCGTTGTTTTTTTCTTCATAATTTGTTGGCAATTATTTTGTTCCATATTTAAATATTATTTTTTTAATTGAAAATAAATTAGATTATTAAATTTACATAATTATAATGTTGTTTAAATTTTGTTGAGATGTATAAACGGTATACGATGCTCCGCCCATTTATTGGAACCTGCGATCGCGTCGCGCTTCAGTCAAATTATTGGTTTAGTTAGTGTGTGCTAAGAAAGCGTATGTAACAGTTATCCCAACTAAGGTATACACATTACTACAAAACTCCCAACTAAGGTATACACATTACTATAAAACTATCTTAAATTTTGTTAATTTCAGTAACATATGTTTTTTAATCATTGAAAAAAAAATTAAGATTTTAATTTTCTACCACAAAATTATAACTGTTTTATGTTCATATAACTGCTGGTAAGAATTTTCATAATTTTCAGCTTTTGAATTAAATGGTTCTTTTCATATTTTAAATGGTTTTAGCCAAAATTTATATTTATCTGAATAATCAATATTTATGTTTACCAAAATTTATATTATTAGTAAAATTATTGTAGCTTTCATTTACATTGATTTGATGCAAATATCTTAAGTTTATATTATAATAAATAATAAAATTTAATTATTATATTTCACTTATTAATTTCACATTTAATTCTTCTATTTTCATTTAAGTTAGATTGAATTGTGAATTTTTATATTAATTGCATTTTATTTGTGAAATAGATCTGTCTTTTGTTATGGAAAATTAAATTTTCTAGTAACTGTTTGATTATTAGAGGAGCTTGAAATGCTGTTATTTTTTTCATGAAATCCTATTTGTTTATTTATATTATTAGGATTGGAAACATTTTAATTTCCCTTTTTTGTAGAATCTTGAAGAATATATCATGAGTGTTAAGAAAATTAAAAAATTTTATAATGTATGAAATATGTCAGTTTTTTATTAATTTGAACTAATTGATTGCATAATTGTAAATTTATCTTTTTTAATGTTATTAGTCTATATGTTTTAGTGATCCAATTGTCATGCAGTCTAGTAATTTCATTTTATAAATTTTTCATTGGTTGAGAGGAATTAGGGTAGAACTTATGTAGCATATGGTGATTGATTTAAAAATTAGGATAATGAAAAAATTTCTGAAACTACTAATTATTTTTAAGACAGCTTTTTGGATGTTAATTAAAGGTAAAATAGTTTTTTAAAAAATCATGATCTAAAATTTTGTCTCAAATTTTTTGAATTCAAATCTTGTGTATTTAAAAGCATCATATTTACATTCATGTCTTGCAATATGATTAAATATATTTAATAAATCCACTTTTTGTAAATTTTATATAAGAAAAATAAGTTATTTATTTAGTGTTTTTTTTTTTCTAAAATAGTAAACTGTTAAGTTAATCATAATTGTAACTCAGGGAAACCGAACTAAGACTAACTCTCTATCCTGTTGATGCAGGTTTGTTATTGCCTATTCATTATTCCACTTTCTGTTATTTTTCCTAATTCCCTATCAATATCTTAGTTCAGCTCTGTGCAAGTGTATATATTTCCAAAACTTTGTATAAAAATGCTATATTTTTATTGTGATTATAAGAGATCATTACCCCAGAAAGATCGAATTTACATGATTTATTTTTCTGCTGTATGTTGATAACTATGTGGCAAAAAAAATAATCGAAGCATTTTAGATTTTGCAGAGAATTCCCCCCCCCCTTCTTCTAATGAATGTATTTTCTTTAATTTGACATAAAATCAGAATGAGAAATGCTAGATACTCAAAATGGAATATTGAAAGGGAAAGTTTGATTAATTTGTAAAATGTTTTATTCTTGTGTCGAGCCTTTACAAAACAGTTATTTGAACCATTATGAAAAGGAGTCTTCATATATCTGTGTGAACAGTTTTTTTATCCATTGCAAAGCTGAAGACAAAAATATTTGTTAGGTGCGAGATAAGAAAAATGATGAAGAAGGAAAAGGAGACTGAAAATCTTTTAGACAATTAGTAAACTTTTTGAAAAGCTAAAGTGAGCCAAACTTAAATTAGTATCAACGATGTTTGTAAACATTAAATCATTGAAGTTAACATTAAGTTAATCTAAACTTAAAAATTCAGTTTCCTTGTTCTTACTTGAATTGTTAATCTGAAAGGCTTCAATGTGGTCAGCATAAAACAGATTGAAAAATTTCCCCAAGAAGTGAAAAAAATTGAAAGGTGACGTCTCTGAAGGTAGCATAATTGCTGGATGTTGAAATGTGACAATTTCATGAAGGTCTTAAAAAGAAAAAAAAAAAGCTGCTGTGTGAAAGAGGGGGAAAATACTAATCTAAAGTGTTGTAACTCTTTTTATGGAATCATTTATCATTTAAATTGTGGTAAAGCTAGGATGTAAATGCAAAATGTGTTTACGAGGTAATACAAAAGAATCAAAATATTTTATTTCCGCTGAAATATTGAATCATTCTGTGTGTGTGTGGGTGGGGTGACTTATTTTTTTTATGGATTTCCTTTTTGACTCTAGATTAAAAAATAACATAAAATTCAGTTATCAAAATTTAAACAGTTTTAATAGTCGCAACAAAATCAACCCATTGGAGATTAGGTACATATTTACCTTTGTATACATTTTATGCAATTGGAAAGATTAAAAGAAGTATGCTTTCTTTTGCACTGTGTTTAATATTTATGTATTGAAAATGATATAATTTATTAAAACAAATTTGGTCATCTTTGGATCGTTCTTGGAAGTGAGAGATTTCACTGAGTGGCTAACCAACTAGGAATTGTCGGGGAATTCCTGCTTTTATCATAATACTAGCTTGTACTCGATGCGATGCTGCTGCCGAAAAAAAATATCAAGTCGCAATGCTTTATCTAAATAGGATGAATGGTAAGACTGTATATAAAATGTGAACTAATATTCATTTTTTAATTAGATTTTTTTTAGAATTGCAAAGCTTGGTGTTTTTTAGAATAGTAATGAAAAAAAAAAACTATTTATTGCATCTCATGATTTGTTGAGTACTTGAATAGAATTCCCAAATTTAATTTTGGAAAATGCCATTAAAGTATTTTCTTTTTAATCTTTCGTTGATATAGTTGAAATGATAATTTTTGGAAATTTAGATGGTGCAAAGCTATTTGTACTACAATATTTTTGGTGGTTACTGTGAAAAACATTAAAATTTAATTAAAATATAAAAATCCCAAGGTTGATTCCTCCCAAACTTCTTGCATAATCTGTAATAAAGTTTTTACCTCTGAGAATGACTTGCATAACATTTGCATACTATAGATACAAAATATTAACCTTTTACTTAAGTTTAGCATTTTTACATAATCTATTGTCTCTTCAGTGAGTTATTTGGAGATTAATCCTTGGTAAATAGATGTGGTTGAGATTCGAAATGGTTTATTCGATTATAGATAATTGTACTTTGCCTATAACCATCCCATAGACGTAAGAAATAAACTGACCAAGTTTCATCGCAATCAAATGAACCATTTAGGAAGGTCTACAAGACATACAAACATTCATTTTTATTTATATAGATTTATATTATTTGAGGTTTTTATCATAATATTTTACTTAAATATACAAATGAAACTTGCTTTTTGTAACCTCTCATAGCATATTTAGTATAGGTTGAATTAATATTTTACAAAATGACCCATCAACTTTAGCTTTTAATTTGACTAATTTTTTTTTATTTTTAATCCTGCTTGTTAGAAATTTGATGTTCATATAATTTTTGCTGTAAATAATACCACACCTGCTCAATGAGATTAAGATCTGGACTTCATACAAAAATCTTAACACTAGGACAGTGGTAAAGGACCCATTAATTGCAAATATCAGCTCTATGTTTCAGGTCATTATCTTAGTACAGTTTAAAATGTCTGGCAATTCCTATCTTATTTGTTCTTTGCTTTAAGTTTTGCTCGAGAATCTCAAGATACATATTTAATCATTGTGCCGTTAATAAAATGCAAGTTCCTGACAACAGTGCTTGCCATACAATCCGAAACTATTTCATTGCTACTTCCGTATTCAAGAGTAGAACATAAATTATTGATGTGCATAGCTGTATTTGGTTTCCGCTAAATGTTTCGCTTGTTATCCTGTCCAAAAATCTATTTACTTTCATCGACAGAATTTAAATTTCTTCAAAATTCGTTTACTGCTTTACAAACATTTCAGGAAATGCCAAGTTAGTTTGATTTTTTTTTTTTCTGGTGTAAGGTTTTTTTTAAGGTATTGAGCCACAATACTTATATTTTCTTAAAACATTTCTGACATTTTTAGGACTTACAGATTTTCCAAACTTACTTTTGCGTTATAAATTTCACTGCACTAGTTTTTGGAATGAAGTGTACTTCTTTTACAATTTATCTCTTTTCACATTCATTAAATATCCTTGGACGCCTTGATCCTTTCCTGTTCTGAACAATGTTTTCTTGAACCTGTGATTAATGTTAAAAACTATAAATTTATTCAATTTTAATGTTTGTCCTATATAGTGAACTGATTTTACACTTTTCCATTAATACAATATTTTGCTCATCAACCAGTGTATCTTTTACTTCTTTAATCTTTATCAACCAAGATATCTTTTATCCAATTTGATTTTTTTTCTTTCTTTATTCTATAATTTAAGTACTGAACATTTTGCGATTAGATTTACGGTCTAAAAATGAGGGTAGTCCAATTCAATTTTATTGTTGTGCTATATATTTGGTGAGTTTCTCATTTTAGAAGTGTCCCAATACTTTTTTGACTCGTGTTTGCCATTGAGATATTTGAAAAGTTGGATCAAATTACAATGCTAAAGCACGAATAAAATTTCCTTTACAAACCATATACCAAATTTTAAAATATTCATAATTAATTTTGTTTTTATTTTAACAGGATAAATGATTTTATAAATAACTTTTTAATTATTCAAGCTAAGTGTCTCAATACTTTGAGTGACTTTATATTTGAATATATAATATTTTTACCATAAGTTTTTTTCCCCCCCTCAGAATAAGTTATCCACATAATTATTAAAAATGATTTTGCATACTATAGGAAAAGGCAGCCTAACCAAAGCATAGCTCCTGTTACAGTTATGATTTTAAGCTATAATGGGTCTCATTTATATAATGGAGCAACCCCCCCCCCCATCTCACACTTTTCTTTCTTCGAGCATGAGATCAATCTTACCCTGTGTTATGAGAGCAAAAGTATGAATTTAGGTTATTAATATTGAAAACAGTTTATTTTAATTAAATAAGTACAATAATTTTTTTTTCTCTTCTCAAATATCTTTTTCAATTATATGAAGTATTTGACATTATTGCTATCTATAAAACATTGTTTTTGTTTGTTTGTTTTTAAAGATTATGAACACAGTTACTATATTCTACAGATGGAGGGCGTGAAATGAATGTTATTGCCTTTATTTATTTAAACATTTGTGTTCATATAAAATTCCTAATGCATTCAGGAAAATTCTTTAGAAGTTAAATATAACATACATCTATGTTTAAACTATTTTATTTTTCTGCAATAAAGAAAAAAAATGATAAGGATCAATTTTCTACTTTTTTTTTTTTCTCTATTTCCTAAATCAAGCATTAAGCCAGCTTATAAATTATTAATTTTAATTACAGTTGGTTTGAAAAAAGTCAATGCAATTTTGATTTAATTGAAGATTTTTTCTTATTTTGTTGCAAAGATTTCATTTGGTATTTGTAAATGAATTTTTTAAAAGTACAGTTGTTTTATACAGTGAGATTGTTGGCAACCAGTATGGATAGGAAAGATCTTATTAGAAGAAAACAAATAATTTCATTCTTAAGCAATCCATCAATGTGCTATACTTTTGTACTGTATTTTTTTAATGAATAAGTTTTACAAGCAGCTTTGAGACTGGTTGGCTAAAAATTGGTCTAAACAGGCATGTATTTACTAGTGTTGGTTAATGTATTTGTGGAAAAAGAGAAGGGTTTTACATAACTGAAGCTTATCTGAAATTCAATAAGTGAAAATAATTTTTTCCCTAAGAATTCAATTTTCTCTAACTCTGATTTTAGTTTAAGAAATGAACAATTTCTTTAAAAAAAAACTAAATAGTCAAGGAAATTCAAACAGCAGAAATACTTACCCCGTCCTTCTCCCATTATTCTTGGAGAAACTTATCTTTGTAATAATTTTCCTTAAAACCTTTCTTCTACAAATAATTTTCAAATCATTATGCTGCTTTTCTTATTAAAGAAGAAAATTAATGTTTGCATTTTGTGCATTACTTTATAAATGAAATAATCCACTATGTATTAACAATACATTATTTCTTTTTTAATGTATCGTGTTTTTATTTAGTATGGTTTTCATTTTTTATAAATGGGACATAATTTAATTTTTTATAATTCAATTGCTGTCATTTTATTTACTATTTGTAAGCTTTTTAAAATTTTATTCCATTCATTAAAATAATACACTAAAATACTGTTATGACAAATTTATTTAATGTCAAAATAATTGGTACATAATTATTAGTATTCTTAAGTTTCATGAACAAATTGTCGAATTCATTCAATAATTACAAATTAAATTAAAATAAACTCAAAAAATTTTTTAAAAAATTAAGATTTAAATAAGAGTATTGTTTAAATTAAAGTATTTAAATTTTGTCAGTGATATCAAATTCTTGTCAGTTGCATTTCAAAGGGTTTTCAAGGATTTTATTTTTCATTTCAGCTAGTTAATAACATAGCTGAATTTCTCATCTTTTTTTTTGTGTGTTTTAATGCAAAGCTTCACATGTGTAAAATTTTAATTGTTATAACTGTGTTATTTTATGAAAGTGAATGGCTCAAAGGCCTTATTAATTAGAAATGTAGTTTATTTAAATTTAATGCAAGTTATTCTTTGATTTGAACATTTCAATTAGAGTAATAAAAAGGAAATGTTAAATCATAAAAATTTTATATGTCACCTCTCTGCTTCATTTAGACTTTTTATTAATATTTCATATTTCTTAAGTGTTGGAAGCAAAATAATGTAATTATGAAATTGTTGAATTCAGTTAACTATTTTAGCTTATATTTGATTTGTGAAGTTTTCTTTTTATAATTTCAAAATTATATGTTTCATTTAAAATGAAATGCTGGGTGATTTAGAATGATTCAGGAAAAACTCTGTTTGATGACTTTGCTATTTATTGCACTTTTAAACATTAAAATATAGTCATCAATTTCATCTTAAAAATCTTCTTGGCTATTCTTTGAGTACCTGTTATTGCTTTTAATGAAATATATATTTTGATGGGATTAAACTGAATTTTTCAGGCTGTATTGTTTTTATAACTGAATAAGTGTACTATATTGTATGACAAAGTAAACTCGTTTGGTATAATTTATTGTTTATTTGATGATAATCCAGATATAAAACTTCACATATCTTCACTTGCAAAGATTTTTCGGCACAAGCTTAGGATCTATTTGATATTATTTATGTTATTAGTCTTCCTGTCTAATATTTAGTTAAATTTCAATTTAAAAATCTACCCAAAATAATTTATATTCAAAGCTATTCTACATGGTGTTGATTGATCGAGTGTAATAATCTGCATTTTATGTTTCAATAAAATGCAGTTTACCTGACATACCTGAAAACTATAAATGTTTTGATTTCAATTTTAAAAAAATTAAATAACTAAAATTATGCAAAATTTTTGTTTTGAACACTTTATTAAATTATAATTTACAGATTGTTTATGGTTTATTCTTATATGATTACAGGATGGATTCACAGATTTTCAAAAGAAGGACTCTTTCTGTAGTTCTTGAGAAACAGGTAAAGGTTTTGTTTTTTTCTCCCCAATTTGTTGATTGAACTCCTAATATTTTTGTTCCCTTATACTTTTTAAAGATAATTACTTAAGTCACTTATATACTTCAGATATATGTTAAATTGTCTTGCAAAATCTTCAATAGAAGCATATTAATGTATTTGGATATTGAGAGTATTTAATCACGTAATTTATGTGTTTAATACTTAAGTTCTGACATTGAGTATAATGATGGGCATTTAAGAGGCATCAGGCACTCTATTAAATTTGGAAATAAATAAAAGGCTTCAAGTTCCCACCTTATTTTAATGAAGTTCTAATGCATATTTGCATGTGAACAAGTTCATTAACTGTGAAAATATTTTATTCTTTAAATCTGAAAAATAATCTATTTTAACTCGTAATATTTTCCGCTTTTTCTTCCAGGGATTCAAAAAAGAAATTTGTTATAATTTTGATAATAAAATTTTGAAAATAATTTTTTGCTCTTTGAAATTATTTTGTGTGATTGTTTTGATGGGAAAAATTCATTTGTTTTTAAATTTGACTAATCAGGATTAATTGATTATACAGTCGAGGGGAAATGGGCTTTCTATTATATTTAAATTTGGATAGTGAGAAGAACTTCTTGTGATTCTTAGACCAACCAATATGATAGGAATCATTTTTTTTTTTTTTTTTTCATTGGCAGTTTTGTTTGTTTAAGTGATGACTGTTGTATCATGGAGATATTATAGTTCATTCCATTTTGATTTTCTTTAAGCAATACTTTCAAACTAATTTATGTGTGGCAGTTGAAATTTTGTATTAGTTGCTATAATTGACTAAATCTAAAAATAAGTTTTGAATTTCCTTAAAGCTTGATTTTCTTTTTTAAGAATTGAATGTAAATGTTTTAATTTATTTGAAAACATTTAAACTATTTTAATAAATCATTAAGTGAGATTTAAAACACATGGTGTACATAAGCTACAGAATTTGAATTTTTTTTTTTTTTTCTAAATTATTAAAAATTTAGTTACATGAGTTATTTTTTAGTCTATAGATTCTTACTTATATTAACTGCTAGATGTTATCAGCTACTGTATTTAAAGAAGGTTCTTTTGTGAAAATACTTTTGATAAAAAGGAATCTTAAAATAAGCTATAACATTTGGCATTTAAGAAAGTTACCAATATTTGCAAATTAATTTGATTTGTATTTTGTGATAATTGTTGAACAGATTATTATTTTTTATTGTTAATTTTGAATGAATTATTGTTACAAGCATCAAAATTCTGATAAAAATCGCTATTTTTCAGAGTAAATTTATTTCAGGATAATGGCTGTGTTATTGTTGCAAATGATCTAAACAAAATGTTCTTATTCATATATTTTATTAATTATTTAAATAGTTTTATATTAATTTTTTGAAATGCTCAAACTCAAACTTTTCTATTTGAAGATTTATCTGAATTTTCATGGTCTTATATTTTTAATAAATTACTAGCTGCTTCAATTACTAGTTGATTGCATCATTATATTAATAATAGTGATGTAAAATATTTTCTTTTAATTACCAGTATGCCCCTTAAATTCAGTTATTAAATAGTTATATACAGAATGATCAGCTAGTGTTAAATTTAATTGAAGATATTTTTAAATTTGTTTTATTATTATTATTATTCTTATTTAAGCAGTAGTTATATATTATTTAACTAATTAGAATTAATATGTTTAAACTTACCATAATACATAAATGAATTTTAAAAAATGTTACAGTTGTATTTATTTTTTAATGCTAATTGCTTTCAACATTTTCAACTCTCTTTATCAAAAAAGTTTTTGGTTCACACCCTCATAGGCAGTGACTCATGGATGATTTACTTGATTCTAAAGTTAAAACAATAATTACTGGAGATATGGTGCATCATTGAAAAAGATTAAAATCTCATGATCATAGTTTTATTTTGAGTCCCCCCCCCAAAAAAAAGGGGGGGCTTTTTTTTTTCTTTTTTCCCCTTCCTTCAAATAAATTTAATCTGCGACTCAAATGAAAAGTTCTGCTCAACTTTTTTGGATGGAAAGTATTGAATCATGCATTAAATGTTTCAAATATTTTTCTTAGCTATTGCATATTCTTTTGTTATTTGAAGATTCCTGGGTAACTGGGGCTTAGGCATGAATAAGAAAAATGTGAATAACTTATCGCATGTGGTAAAATTTCAAAGAGAAGAGGTCACCCAAATTTAGTTGTTTATCATGATAAATGTTTAAATCAATTAAGAAATTAGGTAGGAAAGCAAAAACAAAACAAAAAATGGCCATATTGGTTTAAAAAATAAATGGGTTTTTAAATGCCTTGTTTCTTTTTTATTGTAAAATGAAGTATACTTAAAAAATAAATCTGTGCTTTTTCGCAGTTTTTAATCAAGTCTACAGATAATATTTAAATGTCGAAGTTTTTGAATGTATTTAATTGCAGTAAATTGTGAACTCTATACATAGATTCTGATGCAGTGCTACTGAATTCTAAAGAATTTGGAACGAAAATAATTTGAAGATATTTGGCATTTGTAAATAACAATGCATAAAATCTCAAACTTCAATAACCAACATAACGGAAATGATTTTCAAGGCATATGTTATCTTTGTTTTGTCAATGATAGATGCTTTTTGCTAACTTATACTTTTATAGCTGTGTCTTCTGATGGTCATAAGACTGTTATTGCCAATTATTCTAAAATTGGAAAAAGCTTTGTATGGCAATAAAACTGAAATCCTTAGAAAAATATTTTGCTTTTTAAGACAGTGTAAAAATAATTTTCATGCAAAAATCATTTGAGAATTTGTTGACATATAAAATTGTACATAAATTCAAAACTTGCTCAATTTTTAAAATTGACATTATAATTAACAATAGGAAAGTGTCTAAGTATGTTTTATACCTGTATTTAAATACCCCGATTTCTGTTTCAGTAGTCTGATTTGGAGATTGTAAGAAAATAGAGATTTGCTTTCATTGATCTAATGTATTAATTTGAGAAAATATCTGTGAAATAATTTCTTAGTTAATTTTTTTCATTATTCTGGTGACATTTTTCTTTCATTTAAAGGACTTTTTATTACTTGAGTGCAAGTGTTTTTAATTTTATTATGTTATATTATTTTAAAATAGGAAAATTAAATGTCATTATTTTTGTGATATTTTGTAAAACATTAATTTACATTTTCCTTTTCAGAATTTTCCCCTGCAAAGCTATAATTTATTGGTGAATAATCCTGTGAAGAATTCAACCAAGCAGAACTCATCTCAAAGTTTGTCAGCTAAAGAATTGAGTGAAAATGATGATTTAGTCACTAGTTTAGTTTTAGATCCTTATTTAAACTTCTCAACCCACAAAATGAACACAAGGTATGCATGTAGTTAAGCATTCTTGTTAAAATTGCATGTTTTTTCCGATATTTTATATTTAGGGTTTTGCTGGTATGTAAATTATGCAAACAAAATACCTTGCTGCAAAAAATATTTTTATAACTCTTAAAATTCCTGTGAATATTAATTGCTGTTAAATTTTTGAAAATACATGAAAGTTTTTTTCTAGTGTTGAAATCTTAAAGGAATTAGCGTTTTTGGTGAAATATTAAAATTCTTTTATTGAATCTTGAAATCAGGATATTCATTAAATAGCGATAAATTGTTAAATCAAAGTCTAAGATAATTTTAAAATGGTTCCTCAATTATTATTCACCAAATATTATGAATCTGGTGAATATTGTGAGTTTGAATCCCGCCAGCCGAAGACTGTGTCTGGTGGCGGCTGGTGCATATATGAGCCTGTCGTGGTCACAAAGTCCTCCATGTAGAGAGTAATGCCACTGGAGGGTACTGGATCAGAGGTGATCGTTCTCTGGTTCAGGTCTAAATTACGATCTGTGGATTATGAATGAAATGTATGCATGAAGGAAGTCTGCCCCGTAAAAAGGTTTGTAACGCGTTAGTAGCTAAGACGTACTCTCATCCTAGATGGCGCTACTGAAAAGCAAAATATGCATCTTAAATTGGCTGAATTCGTCAGAATTTGTCCGTGACAAATGCTGTGGGAAATAACAAGTATAGAAAAGTGGGTATTAAAAAATGTATGCCTATCTTTTATGTATTTGGAATAAGGAAGTTCTTGAATAATGAAAATTACACTAAATGGGACCGGCGTTCTGGCACAGCGGTAGCGTGTCTTCCTCGTGATCTGGGATCCCGGTTCGGACATGGTTGTTATTCTGTGTTCTATCCGTGAGTAGTGTGAATGTGGCCTCTGTAAAAAGTAGTTGTGCAAGCGAATGTGAAACATGAAGTAGCTGAGTCGTACTCTTGGCCCTAGTTGGTGCCTCTGAAAAACAAGGGACGTTCATTTAGGCTTAAATCGCTAACAAGTCGGTCAGCGGTCTTGTAAAGTGTCATTGGTAACATTAATTACACTAGACGGATTTTCAAAGTTACAGACAAAGAGATTAGTGCATGCATTAATAAAATCTATGGCCTTTTCATACAAATGCATCTTATATTTATATATTGCAAAATTGTTTGATTGAAACTTGGAAATTAGTTACCAGTGGGGGGAAAAGAGTGCTGATATGAAAATAGTTTAATCACCAATCTTAGCTTTTAAGTAGTCTCCAAAAAGTGGAGAAAATTTAATTTTCAATGGATCCCCTTCCCCAAATGATGGAACTGTTCAGTGTGTTTTTATACTGCTTGGTTGCTGATATGAGATTGTTTTAAAATGGATGAGGTATTACTGCTTTTATAACTCTTGAAAGGAGATTTTGCATTTATTCTACAAAATGAATCCAGACAGCAAGATTGTTAGTTTTTTGTGAACTAATTCACATCTTTGAATTTAAATTTTGGCGTATTAACTACAAGATGAATGGGTGTCCTTAATGTTACTTACTGAAGCAAAGTTATTGGTAAGAAAGTATTAGCAATAATTTTATTTAAATTTTGCATTTACATTTTATGCTTAAAACATATAATTTTATACTTTTTGTACTTTTTAACTAATTAGTGTAGGAACTCTGTATTGAAGTTCTAGGCAAGATAAGAAATCATAATTCAAATAAATTTTATTTAAACTTCTGTGGCAAACAAATATTTGATAAAAACCACCTTTGTGTGTATAATACTATTCTATATAGTTTTAAATTGCATTGAAACTAATGCATAATAGAAATGTCAGGTGATTTATGGAGTTTTTGTAATTTTCAAAAGGTAATAACATTTTAAAAACCAAGCAATGATAAATTAATTCCTTTTTATGATGCAAAAGAAAACTGGTATAGAATTTTATATAGATATACTCGTTCTCTTACGTTAAACAGCTTTCTTATTTTTGCAAAGTAAAATCATTAATTGGGAGTATAATTCTTTCACCTGTAATTAAACATTTTCAAATCGCAACTAGGTGTTTTTAAAAAATTATTTCAAGAAAATTGGTTTCTGTTTGATACTGTTGTATTTACAAAAAGTTAATTCAAACAAAGTTGCATATCTAGATCAGATTTTTAATTTTTCGGTCCTTCATTGCTTGCTACTAAATATACCTTTTTAATATTTGCAACTATGCACATGAAATGTATATATGTTGGCGATTGATTCATAATTCATATATTTTATTGCTAAGATAAATGAAAAGAAATTTAGTGTATTTATAGGAAATTTTGATTGACTGTTCCAAAGAAGCTAACCTTACCTTTAACTTAATGCATAATAAATTGAAAAGTTTGAAGTATGCACAGTCTGCACTTTAATGACCATATCTGAGGTGGCAAACAATGTTTTAAAAATATTTGATCTTGATTACTCATGTGTATAGCTTTCTTAAAGCAGTTCATATAGTTAAATGTGATTATTTATTAATACAGTGGCTCATTTTCTATAAGAGGTATTAAAATTTATTTGTGCTTGCTATACGTTTCTTCTGAAATTAATTGTAACCTTCGTAAATTGTGACCTTGAATAGAAACTTTCATTTTGTAGATTTCGACCACCTAAAGTCAATAGAGAAGAGCTGAGGCGCATTGTATTAAACTTTGGTATTCACCAGAATTATGAAAAGGCATATGGAGAATTGATTTCAGGTGACTGGGCTACTGCATACTTCCATCCGAAATCAAAACATCAACAAAAAATGTTCAAGGAGCATGTAAGTATTCTTTATGCGAAGATAATTTCTTATAAGTTGGCATGCTTAATTTCCTCTGATTTATTAATTCATTTTTTTAATATTCTTGAGATACCCTTTATTTATCAAATAACTTTTTATTTGGAAAATGCGTGTCATCGTTCAAAAGTTTGATTATGTGTACAAAGTATTAAATAGCAAATTCTTGTTATATGCCACTTGTGTTTAAAAAAAATTTGAGGATGTAGTTTTCTCTTAATATAGTATTTGAATGAATTTCAATTGTTAAAAAAATTTATTGTTGACACAGCTTCTTTTTCTTTTTTTATTGGAAAAATTTTAAGAAAATTTAACTGAAAAAATTATAGGAGTGCAATTATAGGAGTCAAAGAGAATATCAGCATCATTAGACAAATCAAGTCAATTAAAAGTCAGATTAAATCTATATTACAACCATAGATTTCTAAAAACATTTTTGCTCACAATTTTATTATTTTGGTGCTGTAGATATTATGCTTGTTCAGTGTAATATGTATATATATATTGCAGGTTTTTCGTTACTTGCGAATATTTGATAGAAATGCTGGTTATGAGGTATTGCCATGTAAAAGATATTCCATGGAAAATTATATGGGAGCAAAAATATGTGCTACCAAAAAATGGTATGTAAGCAACTATTCAGTTTGTTTCAACAAAAATAGATTTAGAATGTTGATTTATAGAAAATGTTCGCTCTTTCTCTTTAGCATTGATGACTCTTCACTGATATGTAATATTTAAAATGGTAAAGTTCCACTGAGGGATAAAGCAAATGATTAGTTGTTTCCCCCTATCCTTAATCATTTCATAAATGTTTACATTCATGATTTGAAAAAATTAGGCATTGGTTTGCACAGTCTTCATTTTCAAGCTAATCATTAATCTTCGTACTTGATTATTTTTTCATTTGGTTTTTATAACAGGAAAAACAAAGCCAAGTAACAATGCCCTTTTAATATCATTCGAATTATTGTTCATTGTGTGGTAGTTTGGTGATCAATTTTGCTGTTTCAGATTTCTATGTACTTATGTCATATATCTTGGAATTTTTATCTCAAAATTTAATTGCTTGATTATTTTTGTACTGTGGCATATTGATTTTAAATGAATGTAGCAAATTTATTTTATTTCAAATTTGATATCGAATTATTGTATGATTGTAACTAATTATTTTTATTGGGAAAAAAAATACTGGTCATCCAAAAGTTGTCGCATGAAATAGAAAAAAAAATGTCAATTATAAAATATACAATTTTGTAGAAATTATTTTTCAAGCTGAAGTTAGTGTTATCTATTTTTGGTGTACTTGTCCTAGTCACTATTATATATGTATAAAACTGTGTTATTTAAATTGCCGTGGCAAATAATTGGTTTGATAAATAATGAAGAGAAGAACTTTTGACTATTTCAATCAGATTATAATCTTTGCTGTTTTTAAAGCAGCTTTTGTTATATTAGATCTTTTGTTGATATTGGAAGTTAAGGTTATTGCTTTTATCTGAACATTGATAATGATTTTCACCCTTGCAATTTTGATTAATTTGCATATGGTTGTTCAATGAATTTTCAGTAGCTGCCCTTAGAAAATCTCAAGTTCATATGGTGTAATTTTTTTGACATTTATGAGAGAGACAATTGAGATTTCCAGTTGCATTTTTATTCATGAAGAAATTATGTTTTATCTCTTAATTATATTTATTCTTTGGTCTATATGTTATAATAGATTCAACATTCTAAGTATAAAGACTTAAAATAGTTTGAATTTTTTTTTTTTTTTTTTTATAATTTTGGGGTGTTAGAATATTTTCTGGAAATGCAATAAAAAGCTTTTAATTTTGAAGATCTTTGTTATTGTGCTCATATCTAGGCTTTTATGTATTTAGTATTGTGTTTTAAATCCCATTTTAAATGCAAATGGGTCGATTTGAACTTGTTTAAAAATTATTCTGCTGAAATATCAGAATGCCTTATTTTAATTGCTACAAAATTAGCACTAGTGCTCTAATTGTATTTGTCTATTCGTATTACTTCATAGAAATATTTTTTATAGTTTTATCATGTGGAAATGAATCATGGTACAAGCACATCTTTTCATAGGTATTTAAATAATTGATAAAATTAAATTACCTGAACACCACTACCACTCCAATACAAGTAATGAAATCATTTTTGAATTGTATGGAATTGTTTACCTTTGTTTTCAGTATATGCATGGTCTTAGTTACAAAAATGCATTTATTTAATATTTCTTTTCAGATGTGAAATAGTTTTTTCGGAATTATGTATTTATAAAAGGAACTTAAAAACAATTTATGTAAACTAATTCTATTTTATCCTTTCATATTTTGCTCTTTTAGGTACAAAAACGAAAGAATTCCTCTTTTGGTTGGTGTAATTGCGGAATTGACTGAAGAAGAAGAAGCTCAGTTACTGCAACCAGGAAGAAATGACTTCAGTGTCATGTATTCTTGTCGTAAAAATTGTGCTCAGTTGTGGCTTGGTCCAGCTGCATTTATAAATCATGACTGTAGAGCTAATTGTGAGGTAACTTTTTCTAAACCTTTATTTACTTAATTTTGTACTCTTAAAAGTTATTGGAGGATCAGTTTATAGAATACTAGTGGTATGGTGGGGGTCATGCTAAGCCTAACCTGAATTTGTTGGGGGGAAAAACAAGCCTTACTTAACTTTGGCAGGATTTGACCTCAGCTTTTTGGCGCGCAAGTTAGTTTTTAATTAATAAAAAATTAACTACTCAATTAATTGGAATAAAAAGTAGCCTATGTTTTATTCCTGACTATTATCTATCTTTGTGCTAAATTTCATCCAATTCTGTACAGCTTTTCTGGCGTGATTGAGTAACAAACATCCAAATATCCAAACTTTCACGTTTATAATATTAGTATAGATTTACAACATTGTTGGTTGATTTTAGGTAAATGGCATGAATACAGAATTGCAAAGCTCTTTAATGTAAAAAAATATATATTAATTGGTTTCCATTTCAAAAGTTTATTTTATCTTATTTTAATAACAGTTGAGAATGCATTTCATCAGATATCCTTTGATACTTGAAGTCGAAATTTAGGCATTTTATCTTCACATTCTTGCAACTAAACTGATCGAGGTTTATTTAAGTGTTAAATTCTGTGAATACAAGTGTAGTGATAATTCAATTATTAACATGAAAATTACCTAATGTGGAATGTGTTATAACCTTTATTTTGTAAATGAGATTCTTCTGCATTATTTAATAGCACCTCTTGTACTAGGATTGTGGTATTATCTTTTTCAGTCTATAAGTATAATCACCCATCTATTTTATTTTGTTTGTGTAATCTAAGTACACTGAACCTTCAACAGCTTATTCCTTGGACTGGCAGTCTGTCCATTTTCTATTGTATCCCACGTTTTTTGCATTTTTGAGTGAATTCAATATTACAGATTTTGATTATATTATTGTGCAACATACGGTATCGGTTCATTTTTTCTAAAATATTGAACTTATTTGTAAAAATTGCATCTAAATAGTTACTTTTAAAATTTAACTAGCCAAAGGTTTAACAAAATCACATAGTTCCGTTTGATGTTTCAAATGAAATCCAGAACAGAAAAGACAAGTTTACTTTAATGTAGTGCTAAGGAATAAGCTGGGCTGCTGTTGGTTTTTCCTTGTCTGAGAACCTTTGGTTTCTTTCTGTTGATACAAAATATATTTTAAAAAATTATCAATATATTTTAAACTGAATTCTTCCATTATGGGAATTTTTTTTTATATGATAGAATATGAAAATAAATCAATTTTAAACAAATAATAGAGAAAATAGTGATGTTTTTCTAGAGTTTACAAATACATGTCTAAAAAAAGAGACGGGTTATTGCATATTTTTACAAGTATATTCGCTCACGTGTGATTTTAAAAAGAATGTTGCAGTCAGTTTGATGTGTAATCAGGCATTTCATTGTGGAAATCCTGAATACATTCAACGAATATGTTAGAGGAATTCTATTACTGAAGTTTTCAGAATTGTGTGTCATTTGGCGTAGGTGTTGGTGGAATTGTGCCGATACGTAGGTTGAATTCCGCCAAGGATCGAACCTGCGATGTTCGGGTTTGAAGTCCAGTAACTAATCCACTATACAAAAGTGGCCACCAATATTTAGTGGTAGTTACTGGCTTATTAAGATGTCACCACATGTCACATAGACTCTACTTAGTGGTTTACTGTGGCAATGAGAGATAATGAAAATGTAGTATATAAAAGGAGGGTAAAAGATGTATGCTTTTACTTACTATGTTTTTGGTACAATGTTACTACGCATTTGTTTGTGTATTTATGATTGACCTTTATACTTGTGGATGATATATATAAAAAGTAATAATGCATTATTCTTTAGTTCTGGATAAATTTTTGCTACAATGGAATGAAATTTACTGTTTTATGTTTTAGCTGGTCTCAACAGGAAGAGATACAGCTTGTGTAGAGGTTCTTCGAGACATAGAAGTTGGAGATGAAATAAATTGCTTCTATGGTGCAAACTTTTTTGGAGACAAAAATTCTCTGTGTGAATGTGAAACTTGCGAAAGGTACGTATTTCCCACATCCTCAACTTTTTTCATTAGGTTTATGTTTCAGATATTCCGACTCGTTAAAAGTCTTTAAAAACTTTTTTTATGGAAAGAATTTTTGAATTACTCTTTATATGCAAATAGGAAAGACTTTTCTTCACAAATTTATGCCTGTTTTTGCAATTCTTTTTTATTGAAAATATAAACTAGAATTGCTAAAATCTAAAACTTTTTTTCTGCTGTCTTTATTTTATTTTATTCTGTACATTTTCAAATATTTGTGCATTCTTGAGGCCCGTTGTCTTATTACTTTAGACAAAAGTGTACACTTATGTCCGGAAGTTATCTAGCTTATGGACTTAGCACCACATACTGTTTACTAATCCCTGTGTGAGTGCGATTCCTTTAATAAGCTACTGAGTGCTACTAATGACAAGTGTTGCCTTTATAACTTTCATTGTGTTGAATTTTCAAGTTCATCTGTTTTTTTTCAATGTTGTAAAACTTTATTTTCTCTCCTTTTATAGACGTCAGATGGGAGCATTCAAACCAAAAGATGATGATGCATGTAATTCCAGTAAAAAATCAGGAACTTATAGTTTGCGTGAAACAGATAATCGATTGAGTCGTTTAAAAAGAAACAAACATGGCACAATGAAAGAAAATATAAAAGCAGTTTCAAGTAAGCCTTTGCATTTTTGTGTTAATCATTTTCAACTTTGTGGGTATTTGTGTTACATAGTCAGAAACTGGCATGTTTGACGATTTCGTTGATATTATTAATTTTATAACTGAATTGAAATCATTAATTTGCATTCTGCTTGGATGTAATTTTTAAATCTGTTATTAAATTATTTTTTTAAAAAAGCGTGGAATAAATTGAACTTATAATTTAAATGTCTCAAATTTTGCCTTTGAATATTTCAAATTTAGCTATGAAGTCCAGACATGTTATTTCTCAAATGCTATTATGGTAACCCTTTGCATTATTTCAAACTTCATATAAAAGGAATAAAGAGCAAAATATTTTTCACATCTTAATTTGATATTCAGAAAAGATAATTTTTATATATCTATATTGTTTATGAAATCGAGGGCAAAATATTAAGTCATTGATCAGAAATCACTTACTCTTTCTATTTTGTTAACTCTACTTAACGATCTTTTTTATCATTAAATTTGATTTAGAAAACGGTTGATTCAGTTTAGTTCAGCGTTATGCGTACTGTTGATTTCGCTATTCTGATATTACCATTTTTTGACAATTCTCACTAAGGGGCGAGAGCCCGAAGGATGAGCACATTTCCGGAATTCATCATTCTTTGACGATTTCCACCCTATTAGCTATTTTCAAATTTTTCATGTGTATATGTATGTTTCGTTTCTGACCGTGTTTATTTATATTTTTTTCCCCAAAACTGTATTTAATTTTCTTGAGTAATTCTTTTTTTACACTATTGTTAAAGGAAAACCTCTCCTCATTTCGATTTTCCTTTCGCACCTATTTTGACGAATTAACCAATCCCAAACGCATGCATAAAAGCGCGGTGGGTTTTAGAATCCATTGGCAAATAATATATTCTTTTTTTGCTGTTGTTGTTGGAATTCTAAGTAATGTTTTGAAACGAATTTTATTTTATCTGTGATATTTAGGCATATATAACCTTTGAAAAAATTTTGGAATATGAATCTTTTCTTTAGCTTTAAATTTTGTACAAAAAATATCTTTGAACTTTGTTCCCTCCATCCCTTACTTAAGTAGATCAATCATCCTTTATATAGTTTTACTTGGTGATCAATACAAATAATTATTCAGTTATGAAATACTTAATAATTTACCCAAACATTACACATTTCCGCTCATTTCTTCGGTAACAGTGTCAAATTTAATCATTCTTGATATTATCTTTCTTTTGTGTAATGACTACAAAAGTTTAAATATTTCGGACATTATTAAATAAGCTCTCTTTATCCCAAGCTTGTGTCATATTTATTAATATCTCTGAACAATAGCGATAATAAATGTTTTGATTTGTTTAAGATTCAAAATTAGGCTTAAAATTATTAATTTTATGTTTTTTGTATTTTTCAACATTTAATGTAAAAAGTTTTTTTAATTAAATTTTCAGCAATAAATTTAGTTTTTCATGAGCCTACATGAATTTGAATGAATATTTATTCAGGTTAGAAATTAATGGTTGTGTTATTTACATTCACCTTGATTATATTAAGAATACATCATAAAGTAAGAGCCCTTTTTTGAGTTATGAGTACCAAATTGAAGTTTGTTACTGCATATTATCCATCAAATAGTATCAAGATTCCCGCTTTCTGAAATCTACATTTTCTGTGCGAGAAATCTCTTTGGATGTAATCGACGTTTTTTGCATACTATTTAAGTCATTTCAACTATTGTTATTCTTTAGTATTATCTTCATTAAAAGTCAAATTGTACCTTATAAGTAAAATGGGTCGCATTTTCACACTGGTTAAGTGTATGATGCAGCAATTATTGAAGGTATTCGCTTGTTTTTTAATTTTAAAATAACAAAAAAATGTTAAAATTTAGATTACGGAGAAGATTAAATTTTGTGACATGATAGAATGCGTTTCATTTGCATCGAATAAAAGTACAAAATTTGGGACTTTTACGATACTTGCCGGGTTTTTTTTTTTTTTTTTTTCTGTTTTCGTATGTATGATTTTCATAATTTTGTTGTCAATGACAATACTTTATTAACTTGTCAGATAATTTGAATAGTTTGGAAATATTTAGTACTCTTAAAATCTGTTATCACTCAAAATTTTCTAATTTTTTGTTCTTGTTTCTGATTCTCAAAAGGATTGTGCCATTGCATTTAAATATATTTACTCTCTGCGTTTTAAGTAAATGAATATTTTGTAGTTTCATTCTTATTAAAGAATTTTCAAAGTTTAGGGATTCTATTTACATGTTAAGATTGTTTTTTTAATTTGAAGTGTCGAATTGTGAAGGATGAAAGTGTTAGCAAAATCGCTTACTTTCTCATAAAGGATTGTTGTTAAATTACACTTTTTTTTTTTTTTCATTTTAAAGGAATATTATGCTTCATGATTGAAACTTCCATTTTTATGTAAGAGTATCGAGTATTTATGTGTTTTGTTATTGTATGAGAGAAAAAAGTGAAAATGCAAAGTTCACATTAAAAAAATTTGAGTACTAAAGTTAAATTACTGAAATTGAAATATTTCTTTTTTTGGGGGGAGGGGGGAGAATGATATTGTTTTGATATGTATCAAAAATTATATGAAATTTAGCAGTCTGATTTTGTATTTGTTGCAGCTTATCAAACTTTTTAAATATTGCTTATTAATAATAGTTTGACTGCTGTTAATTCTTTACTACTGAAGCAAAATAGTAAATCTCTAAATCAAATAAGAAATAATATTAAATGTAAAAAAGAAAGAAATGAGGAATCTGGGCTGAAGACTTTTTTTATGGGTCACTCTCAGATGAATAAAACCATGGATTTTTTTGTATGAGGAGTCTATTTTGGTACAATTGATTCTGATGAGGAGTCTAATTCGGTATCGACTCCTCATGACCCAAAAAACCCCTAGAAACTGAGATTTTTGAAGATAAGAATTTAAATCTTAAAATCAAAGACAATAAATTGCACAATAAGAAACAAAATATTATTTCAAAATCCTAAATAAATCTAAGAAAGCCCACAGCAAACGAATCAAGCTAAATTAGACTAAAACCATTAAATCATAAAACTCAAAAGCACCAATGAAATATAGCAAAGAACATGCCAGTTGAAGGTAAAAACTTTTGTGATGAAAATCAGCTTATCATTAAATTCAACTTTTCCTCTTTTAAAACTGAATACGCCTATAATCCTTGATCAAAGTTCCTACCTCATCATAACAAAAGATAAACTGTGAGTAAAAACTTATATTATCAAGTGGTTTATTTAGAAAATAAACCAAGATTTATTTAATAAGATTTATTTTCTTCATGAAAGTTTTTGAATTTTTTACTTTCAACTGGTATGTTCTTTGCTTTCATATTTTATTGTGCTTTTTGGCTTTATGATTTAGTGGTCTTTGTTTGTAGCTTGGCTTGATTCAATTTTGCTGTAGTCTTGCTTTGATCCCTCACAGAAAAAATTTGTCTGTTAAAGTCTTCAGACCAAAATCATTATTTTTTTTTTGTTCCACTTTAGTGTTTAAACTTAATATTTATTTCTAATTTGGTTAGGTTCATTTGTGTTTTAGATGCAGCACAATTAATGTTCTCTAAATACAATATATCTTTTATTAGTTTTGATTCAGGAAATATTTACTTTAATTTTCATAATGATTTTTTAGATAGTTTCAAATTCTTGAATTCATTTATTGATGTTGCAATTGTAAAATTATCTCTTTTGCATGTTTTTCAGTTTTCAAGTTTTTAGTTCTCAAGTTTAGTTCGATATTCGAGTTAATCCCAAGTTTTTTTGTGAGACTCACTATAAGCATAGAATATATATTTACACATATCTATCTTTAGAATCTTTCTGTGGTGTCAAATAGATGCTTTTTTTTTTTAATCTCCTGTTGCGTTTGATTTTTAGTCCACTTTCTGTTGTCTGTTAAAACTGGTAATAAAAAAAATCTGTTCATATAAAAGAATCCATAGAATTTCAGTTGAAATTTCTTATCCTTGAAATTGCTTGAGGGTAAATTAGGTCCTTTGCCATTTTTTGTTTAAAATAATTCAATTTTTTCTGCTCGGGTATGGTGAATTCTTGATGAGTCAGATTTTTCGATCATTATTTTAAATCGATCTTATTTTCTGAATTGTGGCATTCTTATTTGTGTATTAATACTGCATTAAAAAAATATTTGACAGAGACTTTGACTCATCTTAAATTGATTGGATTACTATTTCAGCACAGTATGAATTTTCAGAATAGGGCTCATGCTTTATTCCAATTTTCAACATCATCAATTTTTAATTTGCTGTATCAAGCTATAAATCATCAAGCTACTTGTAATTCATTGAGATAATATACTTAGAATCATTATGTCCTTTTCAGAAAGCCGTTGTGTTCAGCTTGAATCATCCTTTCAGAAACTTTGAATGAATTTTAGACAATATTTTAAAATTGTAAATAATTTTTTACCTGACTGTTTATAAAATCAAAATTTGTTCTGTCCTTTTTTGTATTTTTTAAATAAATAAACATTTTTTTCTTTTAGTGTGAGTTATTATTTAGTGAATTTTTTATTGAATTTTTTTAACATCAAGTTGATAAGTAAAATATTTTTATTGAAAGATTTATGAAGACAATCAATGTCAATTTTTGCATCAAAAATTTTTTTTATATTATGCTGAAAATTTAGATTTATAATTACTATTACCTAAATTTATTTTGTAGATGTTTATCATTTTATTGACTTCAAAATGCTCTGCTTAGGAAAGGATTTTTTTTTAAATTCAATTTTGTTGGTGATAAAACATAAAGATCTAAAATTCATTTTCTGTAGATAGGCTTATATTAAATGTTTGCAGTTTAAGAGCAGTGTAATTAGGCAAGTTTAAAAAAATCACCATGTGTCTTTTTGCATTGTTTGTCTTGTGTACTTACATAGTGTGAGGGATTTTGTTTTGAGCATCTGAATATTATAATGAATGAAATATGTATTATGATATTTTCTTCATTGACTGGTTGATGGGATTTAATACAAATGTGGTTTTTAAATATTTTTTTATAAAATCCATCTGTCTAATCTGTTGCATCTCTGTGTTAAATTAACATAGTTTAGATCTATAGTCATCCATTCACCAAATTTCATATTTCTAGCTTATTACTTTTGTGTGCTTTTGCATTTGAATGTATGCAAGTCAACAAGGATACTTCGTATTCACAGATTTTACTCAGTTTTCTACAATCATAGTGTATGATATTATAATGGTTTTTTTTTTAATAATTGTTGTAAGAAGTATTACAATTCCTTTCTTTCTCCAACTCCCTCTTCTGAGAAGTTCAACACTTTCAAATGTGCATTAAAAAACGCTGTAAAATATGCAGAAGTCTGACAAAAGAAGTTAGTGACAAATAAATGATTTGGAACTAAATAGCAATAAAGAAAGGTTTAATAATAAAGTTGCATTTTAATGTGTACTTATTTTACTTTCAGTATATCGGTTGTAATTTTTAAAAAAATGTTACAAGTAATATTTATAAAATACAAGCGGTAGAACTGTTGTGTATTTAGGCTTTCAAATGTATGTGCTCCTGTCTTGGCAGCTGTGGATAAATTCCATATGGTATTAAATTGTGTACCTGTGAAAGCTGCTTAATTTTTACTCATTTATTTTTTGCATTAAAAATCTCTTATTTATTCATCTTTTTTTAACCACAAGTTAGAAATAAAAATTGGATTTGTGGCGACTGAGAAATATTACCCATTCTTTTGGTATACATGAATGTTTTTGTGCTCTTCTACCTTTCAGTAACATGTTGATCCAAATTTGCTATTTCTTCATTACGAAGTTATTTCACTTAATCTGCCTTCCTTCTGCCTGTAAAGGAAGCATATATTTTATCTAAGTAATACTAATTATAAAGTAAAAAACCTAATTACTTGTCAAATATTTGCTAGTAAACACAGAAAAATTGTACACCAATCCAATATCGTGTGGGAACCCCCACGAGCACGCAAACGTGCCGCAATACGGCATTTCATGAACTAATTTGTGAAGAGACAGATTCCTGTAGGCCAATTCATAAAACCATGGGACTGCGAGGTGTTGGAAATCACCTGAAGGCGCCACGTTGCAAAGCATCCCAGATATGCTCGATGTTGTTCATGGCTGAGGAGAGAGGGAATGAAATTCAGAATAATGCTCCTTGAGCCACTTTGTAGCTACTGTAGATCTGAGGTTTAGATCGTTAGTTTGTTGAAATTGCCCACGTTCATTGGAGTACATACTGTACATGAAGGTATGCAGATAACCAGAAAGGGATAGCAACGTACCGTTAATCATCATGGTCATACCTAGACGTGTCAACGGCCCCATTTCTTGCCTACTGCACTCGTGTCATACCATCATAGAGCCTTCACAAACTTAAACAGTTGCCTGTAGGCATGAGTGATCCATGGATTCATGAGGGTTTTTCCTCACCCTTGCATGGCCTTCCAACCGATACAATTGAAAACGTTACTCGTCAGACCAGACAACGTTTTTCCTCTCATGAAAAATCCAAAGACGGTGTTGGCGAGGCGCAGAAAATCAACAACGGTACACGAGTTGGTATGCAGCAACGAAAGCCCATATCAATTGGGGTACGTTTCACAGTGCATATGCTGATGATACTTGTTAATGGCCCTGCTTTCAAATTTACAGCAATTTGACGAAATGTTGAATGTGTAAAGATTCTTTTCAGTCGTCAATGATCTTGTTCTGACAAGGTCTTTTTCCGACTGTACCAAGATTTGAAGTTTTTATGTAAACTTGATAAACGTGGTACAACCTTGAAATGGTCGTGAGTGAAAATCCAAATTTCACCGCTACTTTGGAAGTGCTATACCCATATCTCGTTCGTCGATGATTAGTTGTAAATCACTTAAATCTTGAAAAGCTGCCGTTGTACCAGTGTAAAAGAGCTTCCTCAGACGCCTGTTTTTTTATGCGGACTGCCGACCATGTAGCGTTGCACTAATTAGTTGCATTCCTCCATTATTTGCATATGACTAACCGTACTAGTTCTTCAGGTATTTGTGTCTGGTATTTCTTTCTTTCTCTTCTGGTATTTGTCTTCTTAAATATCTTTTTTTTTTTTAATTTCATTCACCGTTAATACTACTCTGGAAATTACGTAATTCATTTTCTTCTTGTGATGGTTTAATTTTAAAAAATAAATTTAAATTAACAATTTTGAATCCCCCTCCCCCTCGAAGGTAAAGAGGCTTCCCTCGTATATTATATGTAAAAAGCATTCAAAATTTCTATTTTCTTTTGCTGTTTAATCTGTTCTAATAGAAACGTTTTGTTGACTAATTTCAGAATTAATTTTGTCAACGGAATCATATTAAAAATAAAGCTGGTCCAAATATAATTTGAAACTTTATCTATAGAAGTCGTAAGTGACTAAAAACGAAATTTACAGTGGTTTATTTATCGCAAACTGCTATAATGTTTTGCATCATTTAGGAAGTGACTTTCTTTTAGTTATAATTCTGCTTCAAAGTTTTTGCTGAGTATATACTCTGGGCGAACAGGTTCCAAACATTGCATATAAATAGATCAGAAATGAAGTTTATATTGGAAGATTCAGCAGTTTTCTATTTTAAAGGTAGATTATTTTTCTAGTATGACTTCCAGTGTGTTATTTGTCTAGCATTTATTTAATCTTTCATTAAAAGTAAAGTCTGTCATTTTGCGAGAGGTGGTATCAATTAATTTAAAATAATTGCACGTAAGTAATTTTTACAGCAACGTCTTAAAAGTATATAGCTACTTTTCTGGTATTGTAAATGCAATAAGTGGTCAAATTAAGAAATTTAAACCTAAATGTCTTGAAGCATATCTACCCCCCTTCTGGTAAGAAGAAATAAATAAGAAAACGGTGTGGCAATATGTGGAGGTAAGGCAGAGAGTCAGAAATGCCATATGTCATAGATTTATTAGAGCTCTTTTTAACAATTTTAAAACAATATTATTCAGAGTTTGTATTTTTGTTAATAGAGAAATATCCCCCAACAATTAAATATAGTGAAAGGCATACATTATAGCACAATTGTTCTATCCATAATTTTTATGACTTAATTTGACTCATTACATAAATTTAAAAGCATTGAAATGCTTCTATATAAATGTTTGCAAGTATGTCTAAATAACTACCATGACTGAGATGCCATTCAGTACAAAAGCTCTATGTAATTTATACAAATTTCAATTGTAGAAATGTTATAATTTATTTTTATTTTATTCTCCCTTTATACATTAAAACTTCTTAGAGGAATTTCCTATCTTTAGAATATTTAGAAAATTTTAGATCAATGTAAAATTATAGTTTTAATTCAGAAAGGCAGCTGAAACAATAGCTCGATATATGGAAGTTTATTCGCATACATTAATTGAAACTAAAAGACCAATTTTGTGTTTTAAAGTTAAAATAATTAAACAATTATTTTATTTTCATGTTAACAGTAGATTTGTCTGAAATTTGCAAAATATAAAAAACTAGAATTTTGACAATGTTAATTTGGCAAATATAACAATTATTTGAACAATGGTGACAATTTTAATGTTTCTCGATCTTTATGACGAAATTGTAGCATAATTAGAATTCTGTTGTGTACTTGATATCCTAGTTTTTATTTGTATGCAAGCATCTAAATTTATAAATTTTCCAAAATTATTTTGGAAAATTGGATCTTTTAAGAAAATAATTCAAATACTGCAAAGAATCATTTAAAAATGTGTTGATTATACCCCCCCACCCCAAAGAAAAAAAATCCTGTAAAGAATTACTTTTATTCAATTTTCTGACTTGAATCCTGTTTTGGTGGCGAAATATTCATTTTCTTATTGCTGTAATAAAATTGCTGATAGTTTATCAAATGTTATTTCAGGTGATGAAACTATTCTAACCTTGAAGTCAAAAGCTGCCAAATAAGCAGTTATTAAGTTCTTTATTGACGTAGATTTTTCTAAAAAACTGGATAACGAAATTCTTTACTCTGCATGAACTTTTCTCTGTGTGATGGCAATTCCTATCCAGGATCGGTTAATATGGATGCTTCAGGTTTTAATCGGTTATTTGAAATGTTAAGTGAAAAACCGTTGTTTCTATTATGCCAAGATGTCTTTCGAATCCAACTTTCTTACTGAAGAATAAAACAACTAATAATTTCTTGAATTCATCTTGTCTGCCTAAAAAATCAACATAACATTTATTTAAAAACGTGGGTGAAACAAAATACCGAGTGATGTAATGAAAGAATATAGTGAATTATTATTTTGAAAATTGCTCTTGCATTATTTCTTTAATGAAATTGCGAAAATATGCATGTAATATAACAGATAATTCTGTTATTAGCGAAGCATTTTTTAGTTTCTCTTGATTTCTTATTGAAATTATTCTTTTTTGCCTTGCTGGTGAAATAGTTATAAAATATGCTGAAGTATTATAAAATTTAATTAAACTTTTACACCATGCTTGTTTTCAAGATTTTAGAAAAGTAGTTGTAATCCTCCTTGAATGTTAATGCATATTCTGGCGTCTATTCATTATTATAAGATTTTTTTTAAATCTGCTTTGACTCTGTGAATTATCAATTTTTGAATGAACCTTTTTCGAACATTATATATTGGAGCATATTTGGTGTTTTTAATTTTTTTGTGACATTCTTTATATACTTAGATTTTAAAAATCTGTGAAAAATCATTTACATTTTGACACAATAAAAATTTCAAGATGTTTATTGATTTGCTGTCAATAAACATCTTGTCTATGAAATAGAATGTTGAAATTAGATTTTCCTAGGATTTATTTATATCTGAAAAATTATAAAGAATTTTAACATCTTTAAAATTTATTTATCTCAATTTTAGAACTTAATACTGAAGACAGTGTTTTCAGCTCATTGAATGTATTGTGCCCAGAATTGTTAATAAAAGGATGGTAACCGATATTTATACCCTTTAGTTCAAGTTACTGTTGGGAAGACTGTCATTGCACTAACTTTTTAACTTAATAAAACATATGGCAGTAGTGTAGATGGTGCAAATTACAATACATAGAACAATTGATTTAGCATCTGCCACTTTATCGAATAAGAAGAGTAAAATTTAAAATGTTCTCTCGCTTAAATAGTGAATATATTTCGATTTTAAATAGGAAAGATCTACATGTAGGATTTATTGCTGGTTTAGCATAGAATATTGTGGTATTTGTATTACAGTTTGCATGTGATTTGTGTAGGTGAATTTATAAATGAAAATACTACTGTTTTTGTATTGTGGAATTAATCGTTGATTCCTCTTTTTTTCCTTAGATGGATCAAGTAAATCTGAAAATTTTCAAAGACGAGAAATTTTTCCTTTTCAAGTCTCGGATAATATAAGATACAGGCTAAAAGAGCCGAAGGTAAACAGAATTTTAAATAGCTGTTTGGCAGCTCAATCAGAATCAGTTCGACAGTCTCGACAGCATTTGAAGGAAAGATCACCCCCTTGTAAGCATGTCATAACCAGTGCTTTTAAAGGTACTGTGTCATTGCTGAAACGTAGAAAACGCCGTAAAACTGTCGATTCACATGTCGCTGGAATTATAGATTCCACTCCTCGACTGTCAAACTCCTCTCATCAGAAATCAACTAGAAGTCGTTCTCGTTTTCCTGTCGGCCTGCGACGACGATCTTTGTTAAAATCTTTTAAAGAAAGTCCTCACTATGCAGCAAAGATTGGCCGTGCGAAACGAAATAAATCTGTTGAGAATCCTTTAAAGAAGAGAGAAAAAATTTCATCTAAACCTGATGTTCCAGATATAAGTGGAATGCCTAACATATTGTATTCTAATAATCGTCCGAGAACTTCGTTGAGAACAAGGAGACACAAAAGTTCTTTGGGTTTATCTGAGCCCCCTGTGCTAACTCCAATGGGTAAATTAAGAGATACTGCTTCCCCAGAGTTCGAGAATGCCTCTAGATTAATGGTAAAAGCAACTTCTCATCCTTGTACTCAAGGTTGTGTGAAACTTACTGTACGAGTAAGAAGAAATTCTGCTGAATCTAATTCAGTCAAAGCTTTATCTTCAAATCAAAAGCCTAGAAGTGTCAAAAACAAGCCTCATTCCAAAAGCATGGTTTATGAAATCATACCTGTAGACTGCGATGGAAACCACATGGAAAATGAAAATGCATCTGAAAAACCCCAAGAGAGCTCAATTTCGGATAAAAGTCCAGAAATTCAGTGCTCATCAGTACCAGATCATACAGTTAATATTCGCATTTCGTCTCCTTGCTGTTCGCGTACTCATTCTAAGGATGAACCGGAAATATTAAAGAATTCGCCTATGAAAGCCGGGACCAAAAGGTTCAGGCTTATTCTTGGCAGTGATTCCATAGACATTGATATCCCACCTTCTAAAAGAAACTGTACTTGATTAAGTAACTTAAAGCATTGCTTTATTTCCTTTTTTTATAATTTATTTCATACAATTACAGATTTTATTTTAAAATAATAGAAATCAAAGTTTAACAATTCTTAAGTTTACCTGACTTCTAACATCATTATTGTTTTGATGTTCTCTTATTTTACTGGAGAATGCGTTTAACAGAATTTTTATCTATTTTTAGTCATTGGCATTTGGTTTAACTTGAATAACGATCATATTTTGATTATGTATATTAAATTGCTTTTGAAATGGATGTTTTGAAGATAATGATAATTTTTTTATTTATTATGACGTGATAAATATTTTGAAGCTAATCATGGTCATGTTTTTCATGAATGTGTGATTAAATCTGAATAAGGCTAGACAGCATTTGGATTTACACACTAAGCATTTATTTATCCTTTATTACTTTCATATTGTGGATATTCTTCATAATTGTATATAAATCAAATGCTAATATATGGTATTTCATTATTTAATTCATCATTATTTAATTAATAATAATTGTTGACTGTGGAAGCATTTCTGTTAATCATTATTATAGACTTGTCATTTTGTTGCATCTATGAGTTTTTCTCATCTTTATCTTTGGTTTTTCATTTCTAAACAATGTGTTTAGATATTCAAACTATTATTTCTTTATTTTGAACTGCTTAAACTTATCATGGGACTATTTTTCAGTTACTAATGCATTCTGCAATTATAATCAAAATGTTTGTTACATCTTTTTGCATTAGCTGAGAGTATATACATGTTTTTATACAATTATGCCACTTGTAAATAGAAATGCTTAAGATGGATTGTTACCTAAAATGTTTACTATCATTAAAATAATTTTTTTAATAAAATACTGAAATCTTTATTTTTCTTCCTTTATATTACCGAAAAATGTTTTTGAAATAGTGTATGCTGCATAAGTCAGTTCCCGTTTTATTTTATTTATCTTACAATATTTATTTTCTTAAATGCTTGCACTTATTTTTCCACAGATCGTAATTGCAGTGTTATTTGTTTTGCAGTTAAATCTAAATAGAATCTAAGATATATATTATATGTACTGTATTAATGTTATTGTGAAAGAAGTGTGCTGACATTAAAGAAAGTAATATTTCATCTCTTAACAAGTACTTACAATTTTTGCATTCAAATATTGTGGTTGTAGTTTTATTGTTCTTGGATTTCATTTAAATTTCAGAATTCAGCATGCTGTGTTAAATAGGTATCTTCATGTTATTTATAAAATATAATTTAGGGTTGTGAAAGAAGTTTGTTACGTTGACGTATATAAAGTATGAAGACTAAAAATAATTTTGTCATTTAATACAGAAATTTTATGAGCAGTTGTTTGGCTTCTAAAAGTTTTGTTTATTGTTTTTGTTGACACCTTGTGTACCAGCAGGAAATATTTGGAGAAGTCATATTATTCTCACTTATCTGAAAGTAGTTTCAGAAAATTGAAATTCTACTTTTTACACCACTGTCTTAGTTTTTCCTATTTTTGTGAATATTTTTTTTAATGGTTTTCAGGATAATTATTCAAGTGAATTAGCATGTTTCTTATATAAAATCTGTTTCCAAATATAAATTTGTTGACTATTCTACGAATTATTAAAAATGTTAAATTATTATATAGTCTAACTAGTCTTTGCATTGTTGAATCGTTGCTAATGTTTTTGTATCATATTTTAAAATGTAAAATTACTTGCGTTGAACAGGTTCTGGAAATTTAAATCTTAGGTTTTTCATGTACATGAGATTAAATTTTTTTTCACGTTAAATTTTAACTCTTAATAGTCATACTGGCAATGAATGAAATGTAAAGCAATTTAGTTTTTTATTAAATTTGAATCAAGTAGTTTCCTTAAGCTTATATAAGTGAAAATTGCTAGTTCCCTTGGTATTTATCCCAAAATTTGAATACATGTGTCCTGTATATTTTTTAGATACTGTCCGCAATATGACTTTTTTTTTAACTGTCATACATTGTAGAGAATCGAGTACTCTTTCTAGAACATCATAACTTTCTGTTGACCCATTTTGAAAAATATATAAATGTGCAATTTTGATATTAGAAGAACATACTAATCATTTGTGCAGTTGGTATTTTTGAATTATGTATTCATGTCTATGGGCATACAGCTTTTTTTTCCTGTTGAACGGATTTTCTCACTAATTTGGCGAATGCATATGTAATTTTAATATGAAAAATATGCCATATTTCATGTCTAGGTTGTAGCTTTGGCGAGTAATTGTGTCCGCATATATATGGATATGAGTCAAATTTGCTAAAATTTATATTTAATAAAATTTTGGACTACATTTTAAAGCAGCAATTTTTTTAATGTATTTCTGAAAGATTCTGTTTTTCACCTGTTAAAAAGTTTCAGTTTATTTTAAGAAAAACTGTCTGCTTCCATTTTTTAAAATTGGTCTTTATTTTAGAATTGTTCATTCCTAGTAAATAGATTTTTGCTGTTCAATTAATTTGGTCAAAAAGGGATTTATTATTTCTTCTGCATTATCTGAAGATAGATAAAAAATGTTGTACACTTATTTACATAGTTTAATTTTAAAATAAAACTTTTTCTTCGCTGCATAAAATTTTATAGTTGATATGTTTTATTTTCTTTACTTCCTTAAATTTCAAATAATAAAGTAATGTGAAGTAAAGATATTTTGTTGGAATAATCTTAAACATATTCTTTGATCATTTTACCATCTTGAAGTGAAGTATTTTGGTGGTTGAAATTGGAAAAAAAATAATAAAGGGAATAACAATCTCGCAATATCTCCAACTACACTTTTTAGCAAATACTATGCGTTGACATATGTCATGTATTTATTTCTTATGATCAACTTTTGCATTTTCATATTGATGTTTTGTAGACATGTCTGTAAATGCTATAACTTCATGTTTGATAGTGCCGTACTTTTTCTTGGAGTCAGCAAAATATTTGTGAAAGATAGTATAAAAGCAAGAAAGTGTTTGTAAGTTAATGAAACTTGTCTGCTTTATTAGTTCGCGTATTTGTGATGCATTCTCAGATAGTACAGTAATTTGATCTTGTTCATTGTGTATTCCTTATATTTTTATTTTAGAACACTGAAATGAAGTTTTATGTTCTCATCCACAAAACAATGCATTCGTTATAAGTATATTGATCATTCTTCATAAGTTGCAGATTATATAATTATCTTAATATTATGAATTTCTTGTCCTTTGAATGTTCAACTGTAATATGTTATTTGAGTAATAAAAATATTTTGAATTCGCTTATATCTTTTGTTGTCATCATTTTTACTTTGCAGTGAATGCATATTAATTTTTATTGCTGTCTCAAATATAAAATACATTTGTAAGCTTTAACACTATTAATACTTAAAAAGCTTAATATTTAAAGATTGTCTCTTTAATCTGGAACTAGCTTTTCTGCAAATGCCTTTAGGTATTTTTCAACTGTATTTACATTTAAGCAATATATTCAGTACTGTAAGAAAATGCTTAACTATTACATCACTGGAAACTTCACTTTGCATCCTGCTTATCAATGGCATAGTTTCTCTAAATTCTTTTAAAATCGTACTTATGAGGAAACATCGCTTCGACAAAACATTCATGAAACAAATTTGCTGATATTTAGTTGTTAATTTTTAGCTCATTTGTTGCCCCTAATATACCAATCAGTTTCATTTTTTATGTCCCTTTTTCAAAAATCGGTATTTTTTTTTTTTTTTTTTTTTTTTTTTTTTGAGCTGAAGAAAAATTATTCCTGAAAGTAATAAGTTACCCAAAGCGATTTTTAAAAAATCTCAAGCTAAAGTTTAAACGATTCCACTAACACCATTATTTTTAAAATATGAACTTATGAGAGCTAATTTTTTTAATATATTTTCTTCTGCTTGAAATTGTTTTCCTTATCATCATACAATATAAATAGATATTATTAATAATTTATTCTGATTGTACAAATTTAATAATTATTTTAGGCAAGACAGAGCAAAAACCGACTTTAAGGTTATTTTACAGTGGATAAGAAAAATTTTAGATGTTAACGCTTATTAAAAAAGAATTGATAGCCACTGAAAATTATGTTTTGTACTCCATTCTATTGCATAACTATCTTTTGCATCCGTCATTCAAGGCATATGTCATTGATTCTGCTTGCGCACTTTAAAATAACATGTTAAACCTGTTGTGGCTCAAACGTCTTACTTTAGTGATGGTATCCGACTCATGTGTTGTCATTGGTTCACGTTTCAAAATCACCAAATCTATTCCGAAGAGCTTATATCCTGAAAAAGAAGTAAGTCCAAGTTTTTGAGTGGAGATGGTTATGATATTGTCTCTGATATAGATAGCCTGGCTATCAGATTGTTTGCATTACATTTCATATAGTTTTCGAGCGAAACCTGGTCGATTAAAAGTACTGAAGTATAGTCAAATGTGAGTTGCTTCGATATTCAGGGAGGGAGGACCTATCTCGTAACAGGGCCCAATGTTATATGCGCATCCAGAACTGGATGCAGTATATCAAAAATTGAATTATCGATCCCAACTTTTGACTCACCATTATCTCAAAGACTGTAACTTTAGTCATTTAAGAGTTAGCTAAACTTTTTAACTTATTATGAGATTAGTCGTTTAAGGGAGACTTAACTTATTATAGGATTAGTCATTTATGAATTAGTCATATAAGAGTTAAGTTTAATTTTAGTCACGATAATTTTAGTCATTTTAGATGTAAATACTGGGTTTCGAAACTCTCATAGAACTGTCATTTTTTTTTTTTTTTTTTTTTTTTTTTTTAATATTTACATTCAGTAATTCAGTTTTGCATCGCTTTTTCTACCTTAACCTCTTAGGTCTGTTATAGCATTTGAGATCAAGGCAATATCTTCAACCTTAAATATTCGAAACTGTTGCATGTATAACCAACCCCTTTTGTGGTCCATATTTATTTCATCCCCTGATGAGCAATTAATGCGTTGACTGCCTTAATTATTCTTCCGTTTTACGGTTTTTTCTCTCTATGCCATTGACTTAGGATTTTTATTTGCATTAGGCGCATGTTGTATGATTCCCACTTTCAATTAATTCCCATTTAAAACAGCTGCTACATCTGGAGCAAAAATAAATACAGCATTAGAATTCTCTTGATGACATTCTACGAATAAAATTAATGCATAAAAATTGAGATAATTTAATGACAAGAAACTGATGAAATATATCTAATTTAAAAGGCAACAATTTTGATGTTTTGCGTTTCTCGAGCGTATTCATATATGCGCAGAAACGCCAATAGTCTTCATTTCTGATTTACAGGATATTTACATTTAAATATGTAAATTAATTTTACATATTTATAATTAATTTAGATGTAATATTGATTTGCATATTAATAATTACATTGACTTGATTGATTTACATATTGATAATTGCATTTAAATTTTCCAGCGACCGGAATTATCTTTTGAGTAGCATTGTCAGTTTGTGCATTCAATTCTGGACTATAGCCTCTAGTTTATAATGACTTCTGATTTGAAACAAATAAGTTCATCAAAATTCTTATATTCTATATTATACTTTTTTAAATCTTATTTTAAAAAATTGACTCTTTTACTGCGATTTTTTTTACGTAATTTATGATATAATAATTTCATAATATTATAATTTGTTGATTCGCTTTCATTAGACCAAATCATAATTGAGATTCGCATTAGCATCCATGCTCTTAATCAGAATAATTTAGGAACAATAAAGTTAGTTATATTAAGATTCGGATTCTCTGAGGTTAAGAAAGGAAAGGACCTGAATCACCATAGTTAATTTATAGCTTAGTTAATAATTTCCCTGGAACTTTTTTTTTCAGAACGTCAAGTTGCGAAACTTATTAATAACAACAGCATATTCAGCGCAAATAGTTTTGCTTATGCATTCTATAGAAAATGCAACATAGCAAATTCCAACTCACATTAATGTGATTTTCATCCCTAATGGACCTATTTTAGTGAAATAAAAAAACATGTTAACTTTTCAAGTAGGAAGTAATTTAAAAAAACCTATAATAATGGTGGAAATTTTTTTTTCTTCTTAATTCTCTCTTATAAGCATTTAATACCCAAAAAGCGGACCCCCGAGTTTAGCTCAATTTTTAAAATATTCGTCAAAATCATGCAAGAAAAAAATTTAGACATTCATTTAATTTCATGAAATCATGCCAAACAGCTCTCTTTTTAACGATCTCACTCAATTTATTCTTGATCTTGGCATCTTCAAATGGCAATCAAAGGGGTGTAAAATAGCTTTTTCTTAAATTTGTTCACTATTCCCGGCGTCTAAAGGATTAGGGCATGGAGAAACAAACTACAATAATGTTTTATGGCTTCCAAATATATTAAACAACAATAGACCTCTCATGTTCTTAAAATAAATTTAAGGAAACATTAAAATGTAGAAACAGATATTTTAATACATGTTGCCTTATTTCTACAATGTTATAGAGTAAACTGAAAGTGCAATAAAATGCTTGTTTAAATTTGCGTTACAAACCAATAGCTAAAGTTTCTGAGTTCACATTGAGGTCTCGATTTTACAAATCATGTATAATGAAACTAGAAGCAATAACATTGTTTTATAAAATTATTACTAGAAATGTATAGAAAGGCTCCATTTAATTCGTCAACACTGTTTTACATCATCATTTGTTTTTGGATTAAAAATGTAATAAATAAATAAACAATTAATTATTTATTTACTTAATATATATGATCAATTGAAAGTTGACTAATTTCTATTAAAATAATGGTTGAACAATACAATAGAGTAGTTAAATATTAACCCTTAGCTCTTCGAAAAGTAATTCTGTGCATAAATATTTGACGAATAAGAGGCTTACTGCTCCGAAAAATTAATATATGTGATTTCCTTTAATTTTCCTGGAAAATTAATCTACATATTTTTACCACTTTTAAACATTTTTACCAGTCAAAATTTAAAAAATAATGAAATAAAACGACAAAATGCCTTGGCTGGTGCCTGAGAGAAGATATCGGAGTGCTAAGGGCTGTAGAATAATGAAGAATAATCATATAGAATCGGTAGAAAATTAACTAACATTTACTGTTAACTGATGGTTTTAAATAAACGAGATAAAATAATGGTTGTGCAATATAAGTTAAATATTAAATTAACAGTTATTAAATAATAATTATTTAAAAATAATAATAAAGGTATAGAATCATAAAAGATAAATAATTATCGTGTACTACTTAATTAAAATTTGTTGATAATCGTTATTTTTAAGGAATCAAATAAGAGAAATAATATAATTATAGAACAATATTTGTAGTAATATGACAGATCATGTCTATTCATAAAAAAATGTTTTGATTTATCTTTATTCTATTCAACATATTATCACTGATTTTCATTTTTATTCATATTTGGCACGAACTGCTACATAAAGTCAGTTGATATTCTGGAAAACTTTAATAAACTTCTATAAGGCCGGAGACCTGGCCTAGGGGTAGCGCGTCTTCCCAGTGACCTGGACATCCCGGGTTAGAGTCCTGGTTAGACATGTTTGTTCTATTTGTAAGACATGATTGTTCTATCTGTGAGAAAAAGTCCTCCTCCCCCTGCAAAAACGGGTTGTGCAAGCGAACGTGTGTGTCATCTTCATATGAGCTAGAAGTCAGACTTCTGCCCTCGGGTGCTCAGAGAACCTTATCTTCAGAAGTTACTGTACGCTCGGCTTTTCGTCAGAGGATTTGTAAAAGTTCCATAAGTAACAAAAACTTTCTTTAAAATATTGACTGACGAAGTAAAAATAGTTTTTCCCTCTCTTTTGAACAGACTTCATTTTCCGACACAAATGTATTTTGAAAGTTTTTCGTTTGAAAAATTGAGTGCTTAAAATGCCATTAATATTTTATTTGTCATTTTAGGAAAACACCTGAAATTGTGGTCATTCGCAATTGTAAGAATGACCAGTTTGTTTCTCAAGATATCGTTACAAATTATTACAGCTTTTTACAGCATGTTCTGCTCGCCTGAAACTTATGGAGAAATCGTGAAATTGGACAAGTCTGAGTTATATTTTTACTTAGATTCTATATTTCACAAGGCAGGCATTATGAATGACATTCCTGTTAGTAATTTCTTGAAGGATTTTCCCTATTAATTGTGCAGCAAAGTCATAGTATTTTTTTATTTCCATTAAGTTGACTTTTATACTACTATAAAGATGTACACATGTTTATCATTTGAATAACAAAGATTTTATGCATATTATTTTTATAACAAAAGGTTCAAATAATTACGCCTATAGAGCAAATGACTATGAAATTGCTTGTAAGATCCCAAGATTTACGATGTACTTTAGTAACAGCCTTATCTTAAACTATGATCATAGAAGTAATATTATCTTCTTAGGCAGAGAAACAATTCAAATTATCTTTAATCAAATACAAATACAAAAAGGAAGAGAGAGAGAAGAGTAAAACTGTCGAAGGAACAAACAAATAAACAAAGGCTACAGCTTGGTCTAAGACAATAAAGTTATCCAAGAAAACTTATCAGCATTCTCTCATTGTTATTGTTTACGACGGGAGTTTGAGTTAAAATCTAATAAATAATCTAATAATAAAGTTAAAATCTAATAAATTATAGAAATAAGATTGTGAATGTGTTTCATAATTTTACTGTACATAATTTTTACAACTGTTTTTAATTTTTTACTGTTTAAAGATCAACAGTTTTTGTAGCAAAATGGAATACATAAAGGAAAAGAAGTGAAATCTGAAAAAATATTCTGTGGCAAAAATTGGGTTGATTCATTATTTTAAAAAACTTTTTCTGAGAATATTATTACAAATATTAATTTTATTCATAAAAACCCTTAAAAATAATGCTTTTTTTTTCCAACAGATATGAAGGGGGAAATGTGTATAACTTGTATTAACATTTTTTTAATGTTTTTAAAGTTTAATTTCAAAATTATTAAAGTTTTTAATAAAAGTATTTATTTTGATATTAGAGAGGACAAGATCTTTTACCATATTTTACCAGCGGGTGACCGAGCTCCGCTCGGAGAAAACAGGTATCGAAGCTAACTCGAAGATTTAAATTTTCAATTGTGATTTATCAAAACAATACATGCCATAAGAAAATTTGAGAAACCATTGGTGAAAAGATAACCGGTTAAAGTGCACCATTGTAAACTATTCTAAACAAAGTTAGAGTTTGGAAAGGGAACTATTCTATACAAAGGTAAAGTAAAGGTAAAGATTGAAGTGTGTTGAAGTTCAATATTTTTGACAAATTTATTTAGAAAAACCAAACATATATACATACATAAGAAACATATTATAAACCTATAACAGCATAAACATAAAACTTTATTAGTTCGCCCTATTGGCTATAGATGGCAGCACGTTACCGCTTGAAAATTTAAGTAGCCATTATGGCGAACTAATAAAGTTTGAAAATATCCTATCTGTAACTCCGAACTGCTCGACCGTAGCGCTTCAAAACCGGCGCCAATCGATTCCTCGTGGCCAAAAAC
>JAPMOQ010061498.1:1745724-1847491 GCA_026543055.1 Argiope trifasciata | reverse complement strand
AACAAAGTTAGAGTTTGGAAAGGGAACTATTCTATACAAAGGTAAAGATTGAAGTGAGTTGAAGTTCAATATTTTTGACAAATTTATTTAGAAAAACCAAACATATATACATACATAAGAAACATATTATAAACCTATAACAGCATAAACATAAAACTTTATTAGTTCGCCATATTGGCTATAGATGGCACCGCTTGAAAATTTAAGTAGCCATTTTGGCGAACTAATAAAGTTTGAAAATATCCTATCTGTAACTCCAAACTGCTCGACGGAAGCGCTTCAAAACCGGCGCCAATCGATTCCTCGTTGCCAAAAACCCCAGACCCCCAAGTTTACCGGAGTTTTTTAATTCTGGGGCGATTTTCGACTTGACAACCATTCCTCGTATTATAGTATTAGATATAAAATAAATCAAAACTGTGGCATATTAATTATTGGTTTGTTAGCTTTTAGCATGTAAGATCTTATTGTAGTTTAAATAAATTTGAGTCGAAATAGTATGAAATGTGGGAGAAAAAGAGTCAAAGTATCATGAAGGGAAGAATCAAGACGTTTCACCTTGATGAATATAGCGTAAATGACAAGACTTTAATGAAATCGGATCTCGAACCCACAAGCCTTCACTTCTAAAGTCACCACACATCAGATTAGACTGCTATATGATCAAAAAACAGGTTTGCTGGCATAAATTCGAAGTCCATATAATTAGTTATAATGTTAGTTACATTGCTTTTACTTTTCTTCATCGATATTTATTTTAGATCTCCATTATTTGTCTTAGATCTCAATCTCCCGATATTACATTTCGAATAGTTAATAATACTTTTAGACTTTCGTCATTGAATAATAAACTTACGTCGAGGTAATGTGGAACATGATAGAAAACAACGGCTAAAAAAAAAAACGATCCAAAGTGTTTTAATGAGGAGAGGAAAAAAAGAGAATCAGGTTGTTTGACCATGATGAATATAACGTAAATGACTAGACCTCGGTGAAATCGGGTCTCGAACCCATAATCCTCTACTCTTGAAATCACCACACCTCAGATCAGGTGACTATATGGCCAAAAAATAAGCTTGCTGGCATAAATTCAAAGTTCGAATAATTAATTACAATGTTAGTTACATTACCTTTATGTTTCTTCATTGATATTTACCATAGATCTTCATTATTTAGCTTAGATCTCAATCTCCTGATATTATATTTCTTCTTTCAATGGCAAAAAATATCATATGTTTGAAATAAATTAATTACATAAAAATAAGTATTATTCAATTTATACTAAAGTGTGAAACTAAACTATATATCTTTTTTTATGCCAACATTTTTTATCCAATTAAAAAGCTAAGAGACAAGCTTGATTTCCTTCACAAAAGACTTTAAATCGCCTGTTGAAAATCATAATGGTAGAGTTCCACCAGCAATCGATTTTTGAGTCAAAAGCACCTGAATGATTCCTTTTTCAAACATTATTTTTCTACCTCTCACATCTTAATTCCTTGCCTCTAAAGGGAAATCTACGCTATAAGAAAAACATACTTGTCAAGCTTGATTTTCTCCAGATGTTGAATTTCGTGACTATGATCCTCACCAAACGAGATTATGTCCTATAGTTTTTCGATTCTTTTTTTCAGGAATGGTTCCTGAAATACCGTTGCACAGAAAGAAATAATAAATATAAGTTGAAGATTCTTTTTCAAGCTTTAACCACACCACCATAAATACCTCATAACAAAATTGCTGCATGACGTTGATTAAAGAGTTAACTAACTTTAATTCTTTCTTGATTTTCAGTGCGCTTTTTCAATGCTCTTTTAAGTCACAATGATGGCGAATCAAACAATTTCATTCTAACAGGCACTCGATTTTAGTTTCAATTCAACTTTTTGAAAAGGAGCTTTTAAGTAATAAATTTTAAAAAATGTATTCGTATGATCTCAATTACAAAAGTAAATCAGATTTTATTTTAAAGATATTGTTCATATTATGAAAATAATAATACAAAAAATAAAAATAATATTACTTTGGGAAATGTACAATATATTATTATAATAATAATACACCGAGAGAGATAAGATGCAATCATTAATGTGATTGCATCTCTGATAATAACATATTGATTAATGAAAATCTTCGAGGATTAATTGAAAGAAAAGACAAAACAAATAAAATACTCAATGAATTAGTTAACTATTATTTTAGAATACATACATAATTCAATTAATTTAAAACGAGGCTCACAAATTTGAATGTTATAGCATTCATATAATTTTGAATCAGAATGGAAATAAATGCTGTAGCATTCACATTTGGGGAACTGCTAGCTTAGAAATCCAGTTTTTATGTGAAGATAAAATTTTTAATTAGATTGGTTTTGGGACTTCTAATAACGTAGGTTCCAGAATGGATTGTGCTGAAAGCAATTTAATAATTGAATAAATATATGAACGATTGAAATAAAAAGAAATATATATCTAAATAGCAATATTTAAAACTATTGAAAAACAATTAGGATTCTAAAACATTTGTAAAAAAAGAAAGAAAATTATAACACAAATCATTATACCTAAGACTTGAACATTTGCTTTGAAGCGTTCTTAAACATCGATTAGATTCCGTTTGTTAGGGCAAGATGCTGGTTTGTTGATAGATAAATACTAATTTTCAACATATTTTAAAAAATTTTCAAATGAAATGAAAATTTGTGACAGACAAAGAGTTAAAATATCATTTAAGTAATTATACGTAATCATTGAATAATTGTTCTAAAAAGGTTTTAAGTCACTCTTCGATTTTACTGAGTTTGGTCGTGCAAGATACTGGTTTGAAGCTAGGTAATAAATTCTTACTGGGAACCTACCTAAAAAAAATTTGTAATAAGATGATATGATGCTAGAAATATCCGAACGGAAACACCACGCTTGAGTTGTTTTATCTGAAATTCAACATATCTCACAATGTTTTATCTCTTGTTTGTTATTATTTACCTTAAGTTCTCTAGTGAAGGGAATTTAACAGATATATAACTAATCATTTTAATTTAGATTATGATTAACAATTTAGAATGGTTCTTTTGTATATGAAAATAATGTACAAATAATAGAACTGACTTGCATTTTCCAGGCCAATATATATATAATCGCAAGCCTGATTATTTTTCAATAAAATGACTTTTGATGATTTTATCATTTTTACATTATTCAGACCCTATTTTCGGTTGAATTAAATGTCCTAGCTATAAGTCAGAAAACAAAATGCTCAAAAAATGAAATACAGCATGCAAAACGATGCGTTTTGGAGTTTCTGGTTGTCTGCTAAAATGTTGAAATTGTTACTCACTATAGTTTTATACGATATTTAGTTTCTGTACTGGTTTGATATCAGGAACTCGTATTAACAGATCCCTTTTCGATTAGACCCGACCCGATTTAATATTTATAATTTTAATAACCCAATTCTCTCTAGGAAAAAATTTATCCGAATAATTTCGACTTTTATATGAAACAATGTAGAACAAGTTAACTTAGAAAATAAGCATTTAATGTGAAAAAGTTATAATGTTTAATTTGTGTAAGAAACATGGTAATTTTGTGGAAATCATTTTGGTTAAATAGTATTTAAAAATATTACTTCATTGTAAATCTTGTCTGATGTAAAAAAGCTTTGAAGGCAATTCGATTTTGCACAGAACCTTTTCAAGCAAAAATTATTCAAGAATATTTGATTTCTTAGAATCCTTTAAAGATGTGGTCGTTTTCCTATTCAGTTGGCTCTAATAGAAACTAAAATTACATAAATAAATTTAGATATGGAATTTTAAAGATTTTTCAGTTAATAAGAAAACCTTTGCGAGATGGCCCAAAGCAAATCTAGCTTTCGTGTATCTCATCTAATTGGTATACATTTTCCAATAAATGTTATATTGCTAAGTAGATATTTTACAGGTAGAGAAGGCAGCATTGTTCATGACGTCTACGCTTAATTTTCAGTGTTCTAGTCTGTATTTAAAAGGAAAATAGGTCATATTTCATAACATGTACTATATTGTCGATGGGATAAAGAGACAAACTCAATGAAAGGTAAGCCACCAAACTAAAGAAACTAAATATCATATTACCCATAAAGAAGCATAAAATGAAAATATGTCATTATTCATGCGTTAACACGCTGACTGCCATGCTGAATTCCTCACAATGTAATTCACAGGTTTCTGATAACCCTCATGATAGTCACCGTGTTAAACTTTCCATAATCAATTTACCAGCTGAGATGAACTCAGAATATTAGCAATTTTAGAAGAGAACAGATTTCAATAAATGTGATGCACTATGTTCATAATTTTACTTTTCTTAATTTATTATCGTAATGATAATGGGGAATTTTCGATCCCATAATTAATTATTATTCATGCTTAGTTTTATTTGCACTTTTGAAAAAAAAACATATTGCGCTAGACGCCGAAACAGTATTACAGATTTCAGTAAATAATTTTTAATATTGATAATAAAAATGCTAACCATGTGTTAACGGTAAAAGTTACAGCTTTGCACTAGTAATAAATCCAACCACAGTGTTAAAATATATCAGTAAAGTTTGGTTGATGCCACACATAAAAAATATTTAAGAAGTTAACTTTTTATTTTAAATGCCTTCACGGTTACTTCTGATCATAACTGAAGTTATATGAGGAATGACAGTTTCGAATCTAGAATTCACAACTTTTGGTTTCGGTGCAAATGTGTAGTGCGGAGTTCAAAATGCCCAATGTAACTTAATCACCTCGGACCAACTGAGTCAAACAAGATATGAAAGTGAAGTAAAGAAAAATTTGAAGCAAGATAATTCGGAATTATGATTTTCTTCCATGCCATGATAGAAGAAGCTCCGAAATGTATGCCAAGTGTTTATTTCAAGAAGGAAAAGCTAATTATTAATTGTATTTTCTCAAGTTCTCTAATTTAGAATTTAAAATATTGAAATTATATATTTTTTTGGAACTATTGCTAACTCGACAAGTCGTTTTCTTCATGGAAGCTGGAAAAGTCTTGGAAATCGGATAGCTCTGGTGAGTGGGTGTATTTTGTTTATATCACATAGAGATGGATTTGAGATATTCTTCGTAAATAAAGTATTCTTTTTGATTTTTGTCTCTTACGTTTCTATCAAAGACTGGATAGTTTAAAAGTGATGATTCACGTTTACTGCAGTTAAATAATAAAAATTATGATTTATTAGTTTCAACTTAGACGCTGAATTTTGTCGCGCATATTAGAAAATTTTGTAATAAATTATGATGTGTTTATAATAAACAATTTGAAACTTCGGTAAAATATATATTAATTTATGTAAAAATTGCTTGTCTTATTTAAAGGATTTTAAAGTGTATAGATTAGAGTCTTACAGATCAAAGTTTCTCAAGTTTGATCCAAAAAATTTCTTTAAATCTTTATTATTTTAAAAAAACTGATTAAAGATTGGGTAATTTAAAAGTGAGAATTCCCAATTACTGCAGAAAATTAGATGTTAAAAATAGTGATTTATGAGTTTCAATTTAGATACTAAATTTTGGTGCACATAACAGACAATTTTCCAATAAAATGTTTTCATGAAACAATTTACTATTAAGGTTAAAATGTGTATTAATGAATATGTTGATTTCAATAAGTGCTTGTTTTATTCAAAGATATTAGGGTTCATGTGTCTGAGTCTACAAATCGAAGTTTCTCAAGTTATCTTTAAATCTGATGAATATTACATATATTTTTATATAATTGAATCTTTAATATTGGTGAATATTTCTTTCATCGAAGCATATATAATAAAAGTTAACTTATTTGCTGCTTTAAAATTAACATTCGTGAAATACAAATTGTATTGTAAACGTGTCGAAATACATTGCTATAGTCATCGGTTTTGTTAAACCTTTTATCTGGAAAATCCCTGGTTATAAGCTTTCTAAGAATAATAGTTATTATAAACGTTATTCCAGATAAGCTATTTTTTTATTGAGGGGAAGGATTGTATTGTTTATTCAAGTGAATAGGATATTTTAGAATGTATTTTGAATAAATTTTATATATTTAAAAGAAAAATATTGCTTACTATCGCATCTGAAACTTCATCGTCTGATGAAGCATCGTCGCCTTAGCCGTCTTAGTGACAATATTCTGATTAAGGGGTTATACATACTGCATTCGAAAAAGAAGTATTTATCATAAGGTATAAGTATCATTTGTCATAAGGTATATTTTAGGATATAAGTATATTTATTTTGCTCTAATTTTTGGAAGTTTTCAAGTGAAACATCGATATTTTGTTCTAAAATCTCTCATACACAGCCGCTTACTTACACAGGAGTCTGCTTGCTTATGCGTTTTACTTCACATCCTCATATCTGAGGTACATCTCAGCGAGAAAATCTGTTCATATCAAAGAGATCATGAATAGTGGTTTGAAGTGTGCTTATAAGTATTTAGTTACTTTCAAGTAAACTGGATTGCATAATTAATAAAGCTACATAATGTCACGGATATTTTCAAGGATGAAGCGAGAAAGATGAGATTTTGATGAAAAGAGAAATACATCAAAAGAATTTCGAGTTTCTTTAATCATATTCTTACTAAACTGTATCAAGATAAGGATTTCTATAGAAGGGAATGGTTTTATTTCAGTATTTTCTGCTTTTGTTTTTCCAGATTTTGCGACTGATGAGCACATAGATGTCACTACCTTACGTTTAACGGGCTTTTATTAATAGAAATTTCAGTTCAGTAAAACATACTGCACAATGAAGGACTATTTTTTAAATAAAAGCTTGAAAGGAAAATGATATACTTAATTTTTTCCTACTACAACTGGAAAGCAACAAGGAAACTTTGAGAAACTAACAATCTGAAGTCTATTGAAATCTTTTTTCTATTTTAGAAGAGGATTGAACGAATTAAAAATGAATATACTTTATACTGTCAATACTGTGAATACATTTGTATTGAAGTGCAAATTGAAGATATTATACATTTACTGTGAATATATTTGTATAGCCAGTAAATATATAACATCTTCAAACTGATTCTTTTTCACAAAAATAAGTACAACCATATTGAACCCTCCCAGTGGAATATCGCTTACGTTAATTTTTAAAGTGTACATATATTGAGAGTAAGCGGGTATTCAAAAAATTATTCAGATTAGAGGATTAATACTGCCGTTGCAGATTAGGAAAACGACAAGACCTTTCAAATAATTTTGAATAAAATAATAATGGATGAAAAAACTGTTCTTCAAATAAAAAAAATGTAATAAGATTTTTACAATATTATTTTTAAATTGGAAAAAAACTCCAAGTTATATTTATTTCTTTTGCATTCTTTATTTATATTACCATAACTCTTGTCCAAAATTAAAACGTATAATATAGTTGAAACGAATAAAATAAGGCAAGTTCTTCTATTGTTCAGATGCAGTGTAATTTCTGTTCTTACATAAACGACAAAACAATGCCACTGCATGTAGAATAATCTTCATGACTTATTTCTGCGACAATGAATTGAGTGTTGATACAAAAAAAATGGGACATACAAAATAGCCCCCATTACTGCAAAATCTAAGCGCCCACCCCTTATTTAAGAGATGGCCCATCGATGAAGAGCAGGCAATTCAATTCTACTCCACTTTAGTATCCATAAGGTAAGCAAAAATCTGCTTACTTATTACAACTTCTTATCCCCATATCTGAAGATTTGGGAGGAAATCCATTCACGAGAAATCTGTAGATATAACTAGATAAAATTCACTTTGTCAGTATTTTTTCATGCGTGTAAGAATGCAAAAATTTCTACTTGATATATGAAATATATACAATCCTATATGAAAATTGTAGACATGTATCTAATTTTTGTATGAAACCCATCAAGTAGAATATCAATCCATCCATTTGTTGGTGAACACAATAATTGAAAAAACGTATCAAGCGAAATGAATGTATTTCGTTTTAACACCTAAATTGTAGATCAATGTCAAATTTTTTCGAAGAAAGAACTCCGAAAGTCTTTTCTCGACGATTAGAACGCCAAAATAAGCATTCTTGTGAAGTAAACCAAAAGGTCATTTAAATATTACTTTCATTGGTTATCTGTCAATTTTTGCCTTCTGAATTTTTTAAAATCATCTGAGGACATATTGTTTTCGGTTGAGAGTTTTGGAGTCTCAAAATGCGATGGCAACAAATTGACTATTTGTCCTTTTATTATTATTATTATTATTATTATTTTGGAGTCAATTTTCACAGTATATCTTTTTAAAATATCTGTCGTCTGCTAATGTTTTATTTTGGAGTCGGCTTTCACTGTATAGCGTTTGAATTACTTATCGTCTGCTGTTGTAGTATTTCCCTTGGAAGTCAATGTTATTACCTAACTCACTCAACGTTTTTTAAAAATAAACAAAAAAGTTAAAATATTGTTTATTTAATCAATGAAAATTGTTGTTTCAGGGAATAATTTGAGCTAATAAAATAGGGTTATTAGAAACTAATGCAGAAGTTTGTGACAGTTGGCAATTTATCGTCAACTAAAGTTACAACTTTATTTCCAAATTATACATTCTCTGAATTCTCACGAACTGTCTTAAATAAAGTCATTGACCAGTTTTAACTTGTTTTAAACAATCACAAGATTATCAGATTACGCACGCGTCGATATTAAAAACAAAACAAAAAAAACCATCGTTTTTTTTTAAATCTCCAAATCGGTCGAGCTCTAAAACTTTTTGCCAGTTAGGAAAATTGGAAATTAATGTTTAAAAGAATTTATAATAGAAAGAGCGTTAGAGAAGTCTCGTGATTGTTTCAAACCGGGTTAAATAGGTTAATGACTTAAATAGACATCTAATCTTAGAAAATAATGTTGTTCTCACGTGATAACTTGAAATTTGAGACAGTATATTTCATTTTTTTTTTTTTTGGTAGCTTCGTTTATTTCTGCATTTTTACTTCCAACGATTTTTATATTTCCGAAATAATGTACTTTAAAATACACCTATCCCCCGATTTACTCGGCACTCGGTTTACACGATTTCACTTTTACACGGTTTCACGGTTCACTTTTACACGGTTTCACGGTTCACTTTTACACGTTTCTATATGTAAAATGAATTACATAAATATACCTTATATTTTTATTTTATAAAAAGACAGTTATTTTTATGTTTTTAAGATATATTTAGTTTTATTTTACGTTGAAATAAATGACTGAATTATGCACATTTTAGTTTGTTTTCGATTTATACGGTTTTACGTATAAGAATCAACGATTTCGATTTACACGGTTTTCTAAGGAACCTATCTTCAGTGTAAATCGGGGGATAGGTGTATTTGGAATTATAATAAAATGTAACTATAAATATTTTTTCTTAAGTAATCTAAAAATTTCTTTAAACCCATTTAAAATTTGGGCGGTACTTCTGTATGCGATATAGAATAAAAACAATAAAAATTCAAACAAATTTTCTCCTTTTATTTTATAAATTGAAAGCTTTGTCTTTGAACCGGCTGTTATATATTTAATCACCCACTTGTAAATTCATCAGACTAGGGTAGTGATAAAATCAGATTGTTGCCAATGTCCTGATAACGCTTACATTTAACTTATCTAAAACTGCTATGGCTTTGTTCTTCCAATAAAAGAATAAAAAGGTATTTTGTTTTTTGATCGGGATATTACCTACTGATCAGATATGTAACAGTTTCAAAACTGTTCAGAGTAACTATATCAGATACTGGCGGTTCTCTGGGTTCAAACAGACGTAAAAAAATCATCTACACTTTATTAATCGCAGTCAAACTGATTTAAAGTGATTAAATAAAAAGCAGAAGAAATATTATGTGAAATGTAAGTAAAGAGTTGTTAATTTTTGTATGACTAAAAGTTTAAATTTATGATGCAATTAAAAGTAATCTCATTTTGTTTTTGAAATTCTTAGATGTTTTACATCTCGTGATTTTGTTCTGATATTTTTCTATGCATTTAAACTTGAAAAAAAATAGTAAATATTTGCAATGCTTGTTCTAAATATGGCTTTTTTTTTCATAGTATCTGGATTAATCAATTTTTTGAAAATAATCTGAGTAGAGGCTAAATAATTCGTGCCTTTTGCACTCCGAGAATACTACTTTTCTGAGTGTCATTGTTGCTCATCGATTTTCGGCAGATCTTTCACTTTTAAATAAAAATTAATAATGCATTTATTGAAAGAGTTTATATCATATTTGCCAATGTGAAAATATATGAAAAATATTGCTTAACTGTTTGTATCTAGAAAATTTAAGTGCTGCGTATTTAAATATTGATAAAATTTAATTGCAGAGTTTCGCGCAATTTGCTAATTTTTCAAATTTCAGTAGCAAAATTTCATTTTCTTTAAAATATATTAATCAAATTTATCGTCCGATTTGCTAAAGAGTTATTTCAGTAACATTATTTTATTATTGACGAAATAAGGGTCATAATCACTATTCGAACATTAGTTATTATTACCCTTATTTCCTCATTATAGTTTAGTATTAATAGGGATAAAACGCTTATCTAAAATATTTATACACTTTTGGTCTTTTATGCAAGGATCAGTTGAATATAAATTTAATAAATACAAAATCTGATTTTTCAATGCTGATTAACGGGTTCAAGTAGCTAAAACCTATCTGAAAAGTGTTAATGTAAGAAAAAGACGGAAGTTTCATGTCTAATATTTAAAAATACAATGAAGATTTCAATATTTTTTTAAATATTGACTAATTACTTTAAAATTTCATCATATCTTATGGAAAATTCTAACCCTGTAAAACATATTTACCGAGAGCAATGGTGGCTTTTTAAATTGTTTATAAACATATGAAATTTATTAAGATGATATAAAGTACGATAGTATATAAATGTGTATGAATGCATGACATATATTATCAATATAATGCTAAAATTAATAGTCAAAAAGATATCGATTTAATGCTTTTGCTTCCCTCTTTAAAAAAAAACCGCTTTTATATCTTAATTTATGGTCAGTAAATAATATATACTATGCATACATTGATACACATAATGTTTCTTCTGTTACAAAGATGGCATTTTAAAACATTAGAAAGACGTTTTTCTTTTTTCCTCGATTTATATCGATAGTATAAATTTAAAGCAATTATTCAGATTGACTGATTTTGGAGGGTGTTTTGGCATCATACAATAAAAAATTACTTGACCCCTCCCTTAAAAATTTGAAAATGTCTATTAGTGTCCATAAAACAGAGAACATCATCAGAAAAAAATATTTATCAATTATTTATGCAGAATTATATCAATGCAGAGAAAAGTTTGTTCCTTGATTAAAAGAATTGAGGTTCATAGAGCATTTTAATCCTGTATTCCACTATATTTGCATCTCAAATCTTCTGCCTTTTTGTCCAATTAATTTTAATAACTTAATTTACTAACTTATTTTTGTGTTAAAAAGTTTTAATTCAAATTCATCCATTAAAAATTTTAATCAAAAATTCAATTTCAAAGATAGATTTAAATTATTTTCTTATTCTTTACTATATAGATTTGAATAACTTTTAAAAAATCTATAATTTAAAAATCAGGTCTTACAGTGTAAATTTAGAAATAGTTAAACATAAATTTGTTTCTTAAAATATATTTGGATAAACAAATAAATAAAAGTATAACATTCTTTTCCAACTAATTTAATATTTAACAGGAAAAAACAAAGAGTTCAATGGTTTTGTATCCTTGAATTATTTAATTTTGAAACATGGCGTGTCAAAATCACAATGCTAGCCGCATACAAATTTAAAGAAGTTAAATTGAATTAAGTTTAAGAGACATTCAACAGAATCCTAGGAAAAGGAAATTGTTGTTCGCTTTTCATTAGCGTATAAAATTGTTTAACGCAATTATGGTTGGCATGTACTTGGTACAGATGTCAAGACAAATAATAGAAATAATGGATTTATTTAGTAAAGAACTGGTAAAAAAAAATGAGAACTACTCTGAATTCTCTCAACTAGTTTCGAATTGTATTCTGGATAAACAAATTTGTGCTATAGAGTTTCTTTTAAATTTGCATGAAGAAAATATTTTATTCATATATTGTTGAATCCCGTCACTTTAGAAATCTCCATTCTGAATTGTGAGTGTCGGAATTGTGTTTATCTGTTGTGAACATATTTCAAAAACAGAAGAAATAAGGCAAATGAAATTTTGTCAGCTTTATACCGAAATTATATCTGCATCAAATTTTAGATGAAATACGTCAAAGGAAATTCTTGTCTATTCTCTCTTGTTCTTGTGAATGCAATATATCAATAATGCAAATGACTAGGTGGATGAAATTCAGCATATGATTTTATCACTAGAAATGCAGATAACTGTTTGAATTTATGAACTCGATAATTTAGGGGCTTGATTGTTTTGACAGCAAAGCTATAGACCAATACAGAATGTTTGTTTCATTTTGTCAAAGAGAAAGAATCTATAGTGTAGATGCGTTTCTTTCCACTCTAACGTGGCTAGTTGCAGATGTATACAAAAATATCAAAGGGAGAAAGGCTTACTTTAAATTGCTTAGATCTTAGACTTCGGAGTTTGACATGTTAATAGCTGCTGCGCTTCTATGTGAGATACTATTCTTAATTAGCACCTTAACGTACAAATTGTTTAACTTTCTTATTACATAACACATCCTATATGATATAGTTAATTCATTTAATAATTTGAGATATTAAAGCTTTCTAACCGACCTTTGTATTTTAAGTTGCTGGATGCTTCCAATTAACTACAGATTTAAAATTAAATTCGATAATTGGATGCGTAAGTTAGTCTCGTCATTGTTTGTGAAGGGGTTGAACTATGAAAAGTATACTACAAGAAGACAAATTGTTTTTTTTTTTTTCTAAGGAATGTTTGTTTATTTTCTGTAGCTCATTGTTGGAAAGTCAGTGCCACTATTTTTCTTGTATTCAGAAATACAAACCACTGAGATTTGCCTTATGACGAGTGACACTTTTGTGACACACACACACCTTCACAAAATATTACAGAAACGATTTAAATGTTGCATTTTTCTGTAATTGGGTGTGCTTCATAATATTACATCTGTTTTGCAAAACAAACTACTCATAGGTATAGCAGAAAATATTCGATTAAAAATTTAGAAAATAATTGTTTCCCATTTGTTTCCAACTTATAATTAAAAAATTATTTTTAAAAACACTTTTATCACCGTAAGGAACAATGGAAATTATCATTTGAATTATTTTCTACTTTTTAACCTTGAGATTTGGTGTTTTTCAAATTACCTAATGAGTGATAATGAAATAAAAATTTAATTTAAACAATGATTAATAATTCTGAAAATATTAAAATGCATTGTTATCAAAAATATGCAAATGTACCGAAATTTTAAGCCTCTAGTGCACTTGGAAGTGTGTGAAAAAATCGATTACAAAATTCCGTCTTAACAAACATGAAACAAATCAACTAAAATATAATAAAAATATTTAACTAGCTTGTTAAATGTATTTAAAGTGATTTATTAATGACTTCAGTTTGAATGTAATTATAATAAAAGAATACTGCAGATGTAAAAAAACGCGTTTTTTGCCTGTTGAATTTCTTTAGAAAAATGTTTCATTCATAAAGTACATTTTAAAGATATCTGTAAGAAATGAAATTGTATTATTTGAATTTTAAAACATAATTTAATAGATTAGTCGAATATATTGATTATTCTGATAAGGAAAGGGAGCAAAATGTATGGTTTATAAATGGAATTAAATTTAGCACAAGTAGAAATAGAGATCAAATTGAATGTAGAGCCATTTATATTGATAGAAAAAACTTTAAATTTCTTTTTTGTAAATGATCAGAATCACTATTATATATCAACTTTAGAAGGCATCAAATTTTCACTCACCCTTGCTAGTTTCGTATCAAAATTATTACATTCATGCCCAACCTTAAATCTCCAAATAATTGGATCTTGTACCACTTCCCCTAAAAAAAATCTCCCAAACCCTATATTTTAAATCATTTTTAATTCTTTAAGATTTCATAGTCCTTTAATTTACTTTAATTTTAACATTGTGTGTTTACATACTACTTGCGAAATGTTAGACAGTCAAATAAATTATTGGAAGTGTATATAATCCACATTTCGGAGCCCACTTAAATCAAACATCAAACAAATCAAAACTATTTACCATCTTTTTAATTTGACTGCGCTAAACTTCATAATATTTCAGTGCCGTGGGACAACTGTCACTTGTAACAAGCTGTTCATTTATATTGCACGAAAGAATAGTTGTTTTTAGATTCAAAAATTCGTTAAAGAAATAGTTTCTCAAGGATAACGAGGATTTTAATTTCCGGTTTGAACGGAATTCCGATTTTTCAATCGAGTTTCTGCGTAACAAGTACTTAATTGGAATTGGTATTTTGTTTGAAATACCGACTGCGAGTGTGAAATTGTACACTCCTAAGAACTGGAGGGGGTTGCAATAGTAAATAGGTGCATTTTCTTGTCCATTTAGAAACGAATTTTTTATGGGGATTCGATGCGAAATTTTATTAGAGGTTTTTTTTGATATTGCTGAAATTCAGAGCCAGAAAGACATTACATTTATTCACATGAATTTTTTTCCTCAAAATTAACAGGAATTTAGGGAAACTAATCGTAAATGTATCAATATTAAAGAAAGACGAGTACATAGATAAGTTGATGAAATATGTTTCAACTAATATAGATAAGATTTGTTTTCAAACTTCTAGAAAAAAAATGTTATACGTGAAAGGAAATTCCTTAACCTAAGGACATCATTTGCTGTATAAAAAAATTATGTAGTTAAAGTTTTTTCTAAGGAAAAAAAGGAAAGAAAATCTTGCATTCCTATTACAAACAACTAGCAGTCTTGCAAATTTCTAGAGTTCTTGATTTTTTTTATTTGATCTATAACGAGAAATTAAATCAAGTCTTGAGATAAATTTACATTACTTTAACTCTGGTATAAATTTTTTTAGAAATCTGAATGAGAAGCATTTTCGTATAAAAGTTTACGTAACTATTATGAACAAAAATATCACATAAACCCTTTAATTTGCTGTTAAAGTAGAACCAGCAAATTTGTTACATATTCTGTAATATTGATTATTTAGCTCACTTTTTTCCAAGTAAATGACAAAATATTTTATATACTTAAGAATTTCGTTTTTATATTCAGCTTTTATTCAGAAATTGATTCTATTTTATTAGTAATCAAGATAAGCCTTCTCTAAGAAATTCAAGTGTAAACATATTCTCCTTTGGAAAGCTTTTTTTTTCTTTATTTTTATAGTATATCCATCCATCCATCCATCCATCCATCCATGTTTATGGATTTTTTTTACCCATTCAGTATTCTAAGGAGAAAGAAAATGCATTTCAGAATATTATAATATAATGCTCCTATCCGTAATATTATTAATGAAAAAACAGTTACTACTGCGATTCTCTTAGCTTAAGTTATTGGAAAAGATTGAAAATGCAAAAAAAAAAAAAAATTGCCACATAAGAAAATTAAAATTGGAACCTTTTATAAACCGAGAACTTAAAAACAAATGAAATCGAATGATATACTCAAAATGAAAGTAAATCAGCACAAAAGAAGAAAGAAATATTGACTATATGAAAAAAAGAAACTCCTAATAGCTGTGTGGCAAGTTAATCACCGAAATTCTTTAAAATTGATAATTTAGATCATAAATCTATTGAAGAGAGCGATCATGGGAAAATATGCCCAATTTCTTCAATGTAGGAGCCTAAATTAGAAATTTTCCACAGTTTAACTGTAAATTTAGTGGAAATATTTTTTCTGCTTTCCTTTTTAGAAATGTATTCTTTTTCATTCATTTATCTTTTGTTACATCGTTTTAAATTAGAATATAAAACTATTTAAATCAAAAATTGATAAATTTTTGAGCGCCTTAAAAAGAGCTTAAAATTGATAAATGCAGTTCCAAAGAATTTATTTTCGTATTAAGGAATCTGAAATATGAAAGTCATTTCCTCCCCCCCAATAAGTGGATCCCCGGGTGCACCTCGTAATTGAGGATGAAATGCTTCCGTTATGGTTGCTGGATCTCTCCAACCCGGTGGGTACAATAATAGGTGGTCTCTCCCATCGATGACGGGACGTACTGCCTACGGAAAGGGATATACCGTGGCCGGTGATGGCCATTAGGACTCAACAACAGTTCCCGCCAGTGTTGCTGTTGTGGCGGTCAGATCATTCAGTTTTACGTGGTTTATCCGTGCGCCTTCGTGACGGGTCAGAGGTCAGTAGTATGACTTTTCCCAATAGGCGATTCTCCTAAATTAATGTTCAGATTTATAATTCATTTTGACCTCTTTGGATATATTTTTGACCAGCATAATGTTTGCAAAAAATTTTTTTAAACTAATTTCTACATTTGCTTGCACAAAACTTGCCTAATCCAAAAATTGACAATCAAAAGATGCTAATTCACCTCCTTCATCTTAGTTAATGAACTTAGCATTTGAAGAAGTGCTATTTTGAAATAGTTTAAAAAGTATCTATATATAAAGTACTACTAATGACAATATATAAAGTACTACTAATGACAATATATGTTTCAACATGAACCTATGATGCAAACTTGCTATTCATTGCAGCCTCTGGAATTAGGACCGTAATTTCAATCATTAGAACAAATATTAGCAAAACAATGAATGAGCATTAAAAATAAATTTCTTTTAAAAATATATTTGAGCCATTAAATAAAAATTAAATGTATAAACTTTATATTTAAATTACAACATATCTATCTATTTAATAACTTTTCACGAAGATAAAAAAAATGCATTGTCAAGTCAAAAGTCTCTATCACTCAGAATGTGTGACGGAAAATCGAGCAGCAATTTTCCAGTAATGTGACACAGGGAATATTTTGTTTACAATACTTATTCTAGATGAAAGATCTTTAAAGATCTTAATACATCCGGTTGGAACTAACTAATGACATGACTTTGTATGGAGTAATCACTGCAGAAACCATTTTCGTCATCAGTCAGGCAGCTCATAAGTTGGATGTTCGATGGGTTGACAATTTTATAAATTACAATTCTGCTCCGTAAGATATTCTGTGCTGGTTTCCTGAAATGGAAGTAGTTAGAGCCAAGCAGATGAATATTTGATATCATTACATCCACAATGGTTGTAATGGTACTGAGGTTCGTAAGAAACAGGAAATCAAACCATGTTCCAAAATGATCATGATTTTGTACCCTTGCTAAAGGTTGATTTTAATATAATCTTTTACTGGCTTTTGAAAGGTTTTTTTTTGGTACTTTGTTATATCGACTTCTCGTATCTTTTTCCACTCGACCTTATAGATGCTAGTTGTTTTTACATTAAAGGAACTGTGTTGGGTTTGGTAGTGTAGCCGATTTCCAAATCGTGTAATCAGATTGGTGCCTTTATTGTAAAGTCAAGAACCAGCTTTTAAATTCATTACTTTAATCTTGCTTGTTATTAATAAACAAGTTTATTCCATCATTCTTTCTAATTGCATATATAAAATTAAATAAAAGGGGTTGTTATAATAGCCTAAATTTTTAAATTAAAAAAAGCATTTGATATTAAAAACTGTTTAATATTGATTTTAATGCATAAAGATAATTATCAATATAATCATTAAAGTTACTGTAAATTTAAATTATTAAAAATTATAATTTAGCCTTTATTAATCATGGCAGTAAATGTCTGTCAGTCTCGATAGCACAATTTATTAAAGATAATTTTATGGCGACTTTCTTGGAAGGAAAAAATGAAACCATGCAAACATACAAAAACTTTTGTGGTTTAATTGCTGTAATCGCATCGATTACTTATGGTTTATCAAATAACTAGTGTTTTATCAGATATAGGTGTCATTTTCGAGGTAATATCCTGGTGAACTCAGAAAAAACATTCAAACATGTACATTTGTACCAAAAGTAAAACTCTTTTCACAAACACAAAACTGCGATAAAATTTAATAGTTTATATGGGAATTATAAAATTTTTATAATCAGTTGATTGTTCCCCCTGAATATATGACGACTTAAAATATTTGGTATGTTGGTGGATATTCTATAGAAGTATGACTAATCCATTCTAATAAGTAAGAAATTTGAATTTTTAACTATGGATATTTTTGATGTTATGAATCAATTTTTAAAAATCTTATTTCCTTTTTCTCATTCTTTAAAAATTTTGAAAATAACTTTTTAACTTTTTTCGCATTGTTCCATCTAATATTGCATTGCTTGATTGATTTCATTGGCTTTCTCCGCACTTGCAAATTTTCCAATGTGCAAAATAACTTTGACGAAAATTATGCACAAAGACGTTAGGAAAATATCTGAGGTGGAAATTTGTTATTAATAGCTTGTAAAAATATGCAGTCAACAGTCATCAATATTTTCGAAGACATTTAATAACATTGAGTTCTCGCCAATGATTTAGTATGCCGAATTAACTACGATATTACCTTGTAAGTTAAATAAAACTGAAGAATTTTTACATTGAAAGTATGTTGATCCTATTATAAAAGTTATTATAATTATATTTCATTTCCTTAGAAAAGTTTAGTTTTATATTTTAAAAGTTTAATTCTATTATTCTAATTTCTACTCCCTAAAAATGTTTAGTTCTAAAAATTGCCTCGTATTTCTCAACTACACAGATTTTCCAGATAAATCTTTTGACTTGATTTTATCATTCATCGTTTTCTTTCTCTTAAAACTATACAATATTTCTATGCTGATGTTGCCATTTTATTCCAAAAATCATCGCATTACCAAAAATTTTGGAATATCAATGTATTTGTTGAAGAAACGGATAACGTTGTGTCAAAATAAGGCATGTAAATTTAAAATATACTGCAGGTAGAAAACACTAAGTTATATTATCTCTCAAATAGCTGTGAAACATGTAATCGGTGTATTTTAACATAGTCAGTTCGCTGCTGTAATATCAAAATGCCATATGTCCAAAACCACACTCAGCAAAACGTGAAATTCTGATGTTACAGCTGGAATCACTAGGCATTTGATATTTTGTGACAACTTACAAAAATTTGTGAGCAATAGCCTTGCGAGTATTTTGCATCATTAAAATATTTTGCCAAATATTTTAGAGACATTTTTTAAGAGAAATAACTAAGAAAATTGTAATCAGTGATAAGAAATATTTCGTGTCCTTTTCTATTAATTTAGTTAACAAATTCATTCTGTTTTTACTATCAACATTTGATAATAATTTTCAAGTTACATTCTAGTTATGTAATTTTTATTTTTCTTTACTTTTTAAATCAGGAAATGATCAGAAACATATAGGAAGACATCAGAATTTGTAATGGGAAATTGTTTATTTTAACTTGTTTTTTTGTATTATAAATTAGTCTTGAATTGTAACTTGTGGATACTCATTCAAAATTGCATACAAGCAATGTAATAATGTTGATTTTTCCTTAATCTTGGCCTGATGCTTTAGAGATGCAAGGTTTTCAGCATCATCACTCCCTTCATTTTACAAGCGAAAATAGTTTGTAAATCGTGAAACTTGTTTTATTAAAAAATTTCAAGCTTTTGAGGTTGATATCTTCATTTCATGTCTCTTTATTTAATGATTAGCTTTCTTCAACCTTTGTTGCATTTATTTTCTTGAATCGCTTGATTGTTGTGAATTGTGACCGTCGTATGTCATTGTATTTAAAAATTCGCAAGTCAAAATTAAATTGCTCAAAGACTTTAAAATGTTGCAAAAATGAACGAAATCCTTAAAATCTCAAAAGTTTTATGGACTGTATATTGATTCTGTAAATCTTGTCATTCCTCCAAAAAAAAAGAAAAAAAAGTCATCTAAACTAATAGAAATTCAAAAGATAAAATCAGTTTTGATTCTTGGAAATATGTAACGCCATTGTTTTCCTAAATGAATTTGACAGCTATATTTTATTTTAAGTAAATACCTCCTTTAGAATTCATCAAAACACAAAACTGCACTGTTATTTTTTGTATATTGATTGAAAAACTATTTTAATCAAAAGACCCGATATGAAGTTGCTAGCATATTACCCATAAAAAAAATTGATAGCAGTGTTACAAAAAAAAAAAAAAAAAAAAACCCTACTCTCTTAAAAACATTTATTTTTTGGGGAATCTGTACGAAAGTCAACCGTACAGATTCCCAAAACAATCAATATACAGTCCATTTTTTTGTTGCATTCTTTTAGCTTCGAAATTCAATTTCGTGTTCGCCTAGATAATCTAGCAATCAATATTTCATTTATTTCTTTAGGGCACTAGAATTCAGAAAATTGTGTACAGTTGTGTGTGATCTTGATGATAATTCAATATTCATAGTTTCCTGAGCATACTAAAGAGCTGTTGTAATTAGTTTTAAATTTTGGCTCCATCTGAATGACATCTAGTAATAAATTTAATTTCTCACAACTGAATACAAGTTTCCATAAAAACAATCACAAACTTTGAAATCAAAATTGAAAATAGAAAAAATAATAAACATTTTTGAAAATATGCCCTTATAACTGTACAATTTTTTTAAAAATTATAAAACATCTAATTGTCAAATCAAAAACTATAAATGCTTGGGGCGTTGGAAGCCAATAATGCAATGACATTGTCACGAAGTTTCATAAAAAGAAAGATTCTAAATATCTATTACAACTTTTAACATGCAATATGAATGGTAGCTCAAATTGCAATTCAAGTACTATACTGCAAATCAAATACTGCCACGTATTTTTTTCTGTACGTCATGCAATTAAGAATTTTTAAACTCCAGTTTAATTTTGTTTTAAATATCCTTTTTTAGTACACGAAGGCATCTTAAATGTAATTGGCATGAGAGTGTGTTAAATGTTTTACAGCAAATCTGCTTCAAAAAAATCGGAATATAAGGGAAAAAATTGTGCTAGTCAAGCATTCAGCAGTTACCTGCTATTAATCATGCTTTCGAATAATGATTAACTTGAAAGATGATCAATTTTCAAGATTGATTACTTAGCATTATTTAAAATATATTTACAAGGGTTGTGAAGATTCTTTGATTATTGAAAAACTATTAGTAATATTGAAATTTTAAGAAAAATTTTTTAATTATTATTTACAGGTAAAATCTTTTTTCATGCGATAATAGCAACCAAAAAGGAGTTTTTAGTTTTTAGTAGTCCTGTTTAGCTTTAGTTGACCGATATTCTGCTATTTTGGCGCTCAGTAATTTAAATGTTATAAAAGTGTTTCTAAAATTATCATATCAGTCATAATTATTGGCCTTTCACTTATTTTTAAGAGGTTTGTGTAAGGCGTGTTACATCTAATACCGATTGTTAGCTTTATGTAAAAAATTAGTTATGTATTTGCTGAAATGTATTTATTGCAACTCATGAGCAGTTCCGAAATTATCATGATTGGTAATTTAACTGTATTTTTCTTTAAAATAATCTTCAAAACGAATTCCCTAGTGACAAGGACATTCTTAAATTACCATGAAATTTTCATTTCTTAATTGAAAAAATAATTGTATTGAGGTTCCAAACAGAAAAATATTGTGTATACTATAAAGAGTAAATAGCTGCTTTTCACGCACATATAAAAAAAATTCATTAAAATTTTCATTAAGTAGAAAAATAAAAAATGGAGCCATTTTGAACAATTATCGAAATTCATGAAAACATGTCACAATTCAACATCTATTTCGCATTTATGTAAAAGAAAAGAATTATGAATGGCAAGTTAAAAAATATTAGCCACATAGGTAATATTGCAACAGTTTAAAAAAAATCTCCAGATGTTACTCATTTATTTGAAACAAAATTTGATTCTTTTAGCCGTAAATATGAAATCATTGAAAATAAATCATTCATGCATTCGAAATAAATGATTTTGAATATAATTTGCAGGATTTATTTGAAAGTAGAAAATATTAACTCAATCAAGTCAACATATATGGAAAAGGACCTGGTTTATGAAATCTTGAAGTACACTAGTTGATGATTTATTCTCATAATTCACATTTTCATAGCACAAAATCATGTTGTACGGTTTCTCTATGGTTTATAGTTTCCGATTTCGTAGCTTAAAGTAATTCCAGAATCCTCAGATTTTACGGGTTCCAAATCCTTCCTTTGAGATCATATTACAGCACTATACAGCATTTGGGATTATATTACAGTTTTGAATGAGATTCAGGATCGAATAACCGGGGCTTTTATTATTATAGATAATGGCATACTTCAGTGAATTGGATTACTATGGAGTAAAAAGGATTATTCTGTAAGTGTAACCGTGTACCACGTAAAGAAAAGAAAGGATGTATAACTCTATTGACTGCCTAGGGGAAAAAAAGTGAAATGCTTCCATTTTTCAATTTATACTACTAGTTTGCACTCTCCTTATATAATCTGGTTTAAATTTTCAATCGATAGTAAAATTTTTATTCATCCACTCAAGTTCAAATACATAATTTTAAACTTGTAGTGGATGACGATGTTAATATTTTTTTTTCAAATATTAGTTCCTTAATTAAATTTAATTGATGTAAAATACTTTATATAGAGTTTTAGCAGTTTTCAATGCAAATTGAAATCAACAGTCAGTAGCTCAATCGGTGAAATGCAACGATTTTAGTATTTTTCAAGAAGGCAAGGAGAAGAATGCGAGTTAAATTCAAGCGAAAATCAATAATTTTTTGATGCTTAGTAATCTTTTTGGTAATTATTTAATAAAAAGTGACTAAAATAAAAAAAAATTTCTTTGTTGATATACGTAGTAATTTTATTTCAATTTTATCTATTACTTGTTCCATAAGGTATTTATTTTTATAGTAGTAATACTTTTTGAAATATAGCATCAAAAACAGATGTCCATTTAATAATTTCTCTCGACGTTACTAATGCCTTCAACAGAGGATGAAAAAAAAAAAAACAATGAGACATGAAAATCAATACTGAAACATTCATTCCTTTTAATGCATTCTTTTTTAATGCAGTTCTCATGGCTAAATTTGCTAGAGTACTGATTCCTTTCACTTCAAACAAACATGGAAAAGAAAAATTCTAATGTATATTGGATGTCAGAGAGAAACGGAATCTCACCCTTAAAATATTTTTTTATAATAGATTTATGAATAATAAAGCAGAAATTGAACATATTCAGCTGTTCTCTAATTGTTTGGATTTCTTTCATTCATATTTTAAGTATCTAGACAACATTAAATGAAGAACATATATCTGTTATTATGTATTTTTAGTATGACGTATTCCTTCGTTAAGTGCATTCTTATGTTAAAAAATATCTTTCGTGAATCATTTTTTTTTTTTTTTTTCAAATTTCTACATCAAACGAAGAGATATAGAAAGTTCAATTCAAAAGTCAGTTGCACTTTTCCTTTTTGAATCCATTTGCCTTTTCTCAACGAAGATTGCCAGGAGAAAGAAAATTTCTGTATCGATAATAGTTATTGCGTTTATCAAAAAGAACTTAGCTTTCCTCATGTTACTACATAATATTTTCTATGATTAAATTTTAGAGTAACAATTTAAGGAAGGATATTTGAGCTAATATTTGAAAAATCTGTATATAAATATAAAACATTCTTCCTATTTTTGACGAATAAATTTTATTGTATCACACAATGGGGAGGGGTAGTAAAAAGTGTGTTAAAATTTTTTTTTAAAAAAATTTAGTCGTTTAAATACTTCTTATTTTATTAACGGTTTGAAATTTTCTTTTGGAAAAACTACTATTTAATAATCAAAAAATGCATATAATTGGTTTTCAAAAAGATCTCTTAAAATGGAGAAACCAAATATTAACAGAGAATCAACGGTAAAAAAAACTTAAATCAAAAGCAATCTCATACTTGTTAACACTTCTAAAACATTGCGTTAGGGTTTAGAAGCCTTAGAAAATTTAAAGAATATGATTCATAATGTTTGAGTGTATTTAACTCTAAATGAGTATTTGTTTGTGGAATGATCGCTGCTAGGCAAATTTTTTAAAAAGGTCATTTCTGCTCTGAAGGTTTATCAAGTATCTGTCGTTATCAGTGATTGTTATTTGTCGGCAAGCGCAACGTGGTAGATGTAATACGCATTGTCAAATCACAGCGTCATTACTTACTGCGAGAAACAAAGCAATGGTTAAAAAATAAATCGTGATTAGATATCTTTTTAACTAAGGTGAAGACCAGGATGTAATTAGATTCAACTTTTTAGTTCATTTCTATGTCAAAGTCACGTGCTACTCGTCACTGCGCATGTCATCTGACATCTAACTGCTCGTTGTCATACCTATGGTTTTTCCGTAATGGTTCCAAATAATTTGGAGCAGCTCAACATGTCCCACTTGAGCATGAATTGATTTCATTATCTGCTTATTTTTTCCATATGAATTAGAGTTTCACTAGATTTTATACAGTTGGTACTTTACTGAATAACTGTGTTTACTGAATAACTGTGTCCATATTTTATTCTACCTGACTTGTATTTGAGTAAAATATCCTCTGCGAATTATTTGTTCTGATTTTATCTATTTAATACCAGCTGATGGTCTAAGAAATGGATAATGTAATTGATTTTTTTTCTAATTACTTTACCGTGTTTTTGAGCCAAAAACACGGAATTAGTTAAAATAAGATAACCCAAAGCCTTTTAAATTGCTTGTATTATGATGATTTGGGGGAAATTAATTTCTGAGATTTATCTCCTGATCATAGCTTAAAACAATGAGGCATGTCTCAAATAATAGAATTATAAAGCTTCAAAAACATTTTTTTTTAATATCAAATTTCGCTTTTTATGTTGAAGGTAAACAAAATATTTGAATAAGCATACGTGCTGTTTCCTATCTTTGTTTAGCGTAAACATAAATTAGTATTATTAGTTCGGTAATAATTAAATTTTTGTACTTATTAACTTTTTACAATTGCATTTTGTTTTGTCAGATAAAGCAAGATACGCTATTTCAGACATTTTTTGAGAAAGAGCCATCACTAAAAAGTGACATAATATATTTTATGGTATGTTTCGAATTCGATAATAACTTTTAAATGCAATAAAATACTCTAGAAGCACGAATTAAAAATTGCAGATTTGAGTCATTGAGGACAAAATTTTGAATATCGAATTTTAGTTTATGTATAAGGAAGATAAAAGCAACTATTTTCAAACACTTGTGTTTAACTCGAATGTTTCTAAAGATGAATACTGTAATCGAATTTTCCCTTGTTCTAATGTACTCATAATTAAGTTCTAGAATTGTTGAACGAGTGCTTTTTCTCTTATGTATTCTCAAAGAAAAAAAAATCTTAATATTTTCAAGATTCAATTATGAGATTATTTCTTAATTTGATTTAATTAATGGTAATGAATCATTAATTAGATCAAATTTTTATTTCCATTGAGTGGTTTCATTTGAAAGTCGATTTGAAAAATTAATGATCTCAATATTAAAAAATATGGGATAGTTAAAAAAAAGAAACTTTGCAGTTTAGTAATTATAATAAAAGTTTTAAAAGCTAATAAGTAATAACAATAAGTGTTATAAAAGCAACTTTTCCTTAAATTTATTTTTCTTTAATTCCTTTATTGTAATCAAATTTTTAAGTTTAAAAATATTCAGCACTGTAATGATTTGTTGCTAAAGAAGCCTGTGATCTATACTGATTCTATATGAAGCTTTGAATTAAATTATCTTCTAACTTTCAGAATGGCACTTTTGCTTTTATCATATTTAATTTATTGCGAACTTAGCATTAGTATTCTACCATTCCAAATACAACTGTCAAATTTCAGAATTCAACAAGTACCACTCTGAATGCAACTATAGATTTCCGAATTCAACTAGTATCATTCCGAATATAACTGTTAACTTCCGAATTCAACCAGTACCATTTCGAATAAATACCTTCTTTCTAACTACCCTAATCTTATTACCAACAATGGTGTGGTTAATTTTTTAATTAATCAAGATAATTTTATGGAAAGTAGAATTTGAACTTTTTTATCTTTTCAATCCTGATGAGAAGAAAGAAAACAAAAATCACACTTGGAAGGTTTAAAATATGTTAAAAGTGTTTTAACCATAACTTGTTATGTTGAACAGCATATTTTCTCGGATCACACCTCGATAAAAAAATTTTTTAAAAAAATACCAATATTTTGTGTAAAGCAAAAAATAACATATTTTGCAGGATTTTCGACAATTTTGCATTTTATTTGGAACATATAAGTGGATAATATAATACATGTGATAAGAGGTGAGAGATAACTCACTTATGTAAAACAACTTGCTAATATTATTAATAGAAAAAATTCTGAAACTCCTCTCAAATAAAAATACTTGTTAAAAGAGCTGCGATGTCTTGTAATATATAGGCTAAAATTGAATTAACAGAAACTAGAATAATTTAATTCTGCATATATCTAAATGGTGGCGAATATCAATACTCGAGGAGGAATTGTCGTTTTCTATTTGTAAAATTCCATTAAGATAAAAACAAGTAAATGTATTAATCACTTTGAAAAATAAAACTAAAAAAAAATGATGCAAATATTCTATTCTCTGAGCTATCAGCGAAATTTTCTGCTTTAGTCGAACTTCTATTTGCGTCTACAGGTATTAAACCAACAGAAAAAGTATACAGGCTCAAAACTGCAGTTTGCATATTTTTTTGAACAATTTGCATGCAAAAAAAAAAAAAAAACTGACAAAAAGACAATTTATCTGGGAAACCATGAATGCATTAGTCTTGTAGTAGTCTCGTCTTTGAATTAGGTAGATTATGGATTCCAGACAGACTCCACTTAAAATCCACCACTTATGTGAGTCTAATGCATTCAATTAAATTTACAGCCGTGCCTAAAACTCTGTCTGGTCAAGCGGAGTGTTTTATCGAATAATACAGGTGTTTCTTTTAACTGGCCGTTTATGAGTTTTGTCTCAAAGTGAGACGCTAATTTTTGATACCAAATCTATCGTATTAACTTCGAAAACATAATTTCCATCTGAAAATGTCAGAAGGGACGTCCAGACATAAAAGAAATAAATCCTCATTATTATTAACTATGCCTTTCCGCAAGTCTGATCGGCATTCTTTTGTTTGGAGTTTATCGAGTTTTCTTAATGTCGTATTTTTCATTTTTATTAAATAAATGTTTTAAATAACATTTAAAATATAATTATTAATAGAAATATTAAAATAAAAATTCATGTGGCACCAAAGTTTTGTCATCGGCATTTCCCCGATAGATTTGGCATGCCACTAACGTGATGTCATTGAACGGTATTTTGTTAAGAAGATAAATTGGCATTTTAATATTCTTTGTAAATGTGAGAAAGATATGCAAGAAATTCTGTTAATTTCGAAAACCATGAATACAATCTAAAGGATGCGAGAAGCGTACTATCACAAAAAAGCCGAGTTTCACTATGTATTTAGTACCCTTTGGATTTTCCTTCTTTTTGTTTAAAAAAGAAACCAAGAATGTCACAAACTACTATGCATAAATGCCATCTAAAAACGCAGAAGAAAATTTTACATTGATACAAATCTCTCTTTTGTAAGTAAGGTCGGTTTTCATATAATGTTAGCAGAAACTTTGGTTCCTGTGAGTTATGCAATGTTAGACCTCTTTCACTTGATGACTCTCAAGAACAATTCCTCCTCAAAAACCAAAAAACCTTGTTTTTAAATTACTTTTAAAGCTGGCCCAAGATTGTAGTATCTACGTATAAGGTGGCTGAAATTACGGAATATTTAAAACCTTTCTCAGTTTGATTAATAGATATGCGTTTTGAGAAGGATGGATCTTGTGTGTATGGCATACATTTTCTTAATTTGGGCAAGCAACTTCCGATAACTTTGTGCATTATTGTGTGAATCGTTATAATATAAATCTTGAATTATCTAATACCTTATTTTTTAAAACACTTTCATACATAAATATGTAAGGTTAAAATCATTATAAAATGAAATCTGTTTGTACTACTAAGCATCTTGCCTACATTTTTATCTTAAGAGAATATCGATTTAGTAAAATATTTTTTGGCAAAATTATCAAATAATCGGGATTAATAGATCTAAAATGTTTTTGGTTATCTTTATCATCGCATGACAAGGTTAAAATATATAAAAGGAAATTTATCTTATCTCAGAGTGATTAACATTGGTAATTATACCCTAATGGTGATAATAATCCTTATCAAAATTCATCTGAATGTTCTTTTGGTTACATAAATGTGGCTAGTATCTGGACTTTTCAATTTCTTTTTAACGGATGGCATCTAACGATCTATATTCTGGTTGATGACCACCATGTGTTGCATTCAAACGATTTCTCCGTGTTTTTTTTTAATTTTCTGAATTTATTTTCATTTGGTTATTGATTGAAGTACCTGTTTTTAGTTTTTGAAAGTCAGCAAAACTGCCGTTGTTAATATGTTTAAAACGCTGTTTGTCTAGCTAAATGGCACCGGGACTACCAGAATCGCCATTTCGATAGAGATAGGATATTTTTACTTTTTTTTCTTCTGATAGGTGCCAATAACACCCCAGGATTCTACTCCCCATAAGGAACTAATTTGTCTGTCTGCTAATTACACGGAGAAACTTAACTTCCCAGTCTTAATGCATCGCTTCATGCGTAAAGTATTATTCCTCATGGGAAGAGCAATGAATTAGAAACTTTCCTGGGAGATTGAATGTGGGCCTAGATCTGTTAATTGATAAGGAAGAGTATAACTTTTCTGTCTCTCTAACAGAATTGCCTTTTTGAATAGTTACTTAAAGATTCCAACCAGTCGTAATCTATTGATTAAAATGGCAGGAATCCTAATGAAAACATTTTATAATAGCTTATAGTATATATTTTTTAATTATTAATTTTTATAATTATGTATATTTGAGACTGGGACTACAGTTCGGAAAAGAACTAATTATCAACGAGGGAAACTGCACGCTTATTTGCATAATAGATAAGTGCAGGAGCTTTTAATAATTGGATTCACTTATTGGATATTTAAAAATATGAAAAACCGTGTCTGCTTGTAAATTTTTAAGCAGAATTCACTGGGTAAATTATCTATCTCTATACATTTATATAGCCCTGAAAGTTAAGTAACAAATAAAAAGAAGATATATTACACCTTGTCTATCTAAATGGTTAATATTCACGCACAAAGATTTATAAAAAATACAACATATGGATAATATTCATAATCGATTTATCTACTATTACAGTTTTTCGGAGAGAACATATAGTGACAGCATCTGGATCCTTCTAGACCCGCATCAAAACTGTTTACTCCTGAAATTGCAAAAGAAATCATCCATTCGTAACCAACGATATGGAAACGGAAAATTCTGAAGTAGCACAAATCCTGCCTTACTATGAACCATTATAAAGGCTGAAGTATATACATTTTAGCACTTTTATTTTATTTTTTTGAGGTTTGAGAGAATGAAATTTTATAATTGAATTTTTCACTCATTTTCTGATTCTCTGGAGTTTGAAATTTTGTATTCTTGTATGAACCCAATGACTTATGCTTTTTAAAAATAGTCTTTCATTCTGTGAGGAGATTTACTACTGATTTTGGAGAAAATTAGTTTAACTGTTCCATAACATTTATAATAATGAATTATAAATTAAATCATAAAAAAAGAAACTAATTAAAATATTCTACTTGTTGATATGCTGACAAGAGTGTTTTTTTAACTGTTTTTAACTTTTGGTGTTAAGAAAAGTTAAATATCTATATCGAAAAAGGAGCATTTGGAATTTAATTTGCGTGTGTTAAATGTAATTCCCCTTTCAAAATAAAATAAAGTTCTGTTGCATTATCATGTTTTTAATTATTTCTAAATCATGACAAATAACAAAGTTTTTCTTCAAAACGTCGTGATGGGGAAACATATTTTTTATTATCCCTTTCAAAATTTCTGTATAGATAAGGCTGTTTTGAAAAATCAGTACGATTGAATTTGCACTGCCAATTTGAAATTTAAAATTTACTGCTCTAACAGATTTTTAGCACTTTTGCTTACTGCGATTTATCTCATTCTGTAAAGATGAAATTTTGGAAATGATTTCTATTCCCTTTTTGATCTATTTGATGTTTGAAATTTTGTACACTTGCACAATATCGTCAGCAGTGAGCTATTATCGTATTTTCCAAAACTCAATTATGAATTAATCATTGAGGAAATTGTCTTTAGATTCGTATACACAACGCCATCTAGTAGTGATTTCGCAAAACAATAGATCACAAAATTTAAAAAATGGAGGGAAAATAGAAAAAAATCTTATTTAGTAAACAAACGAAAGTGTGTTTTGATAAACTATTAATCATTAATGAAATTACATTTAGATTCGTAATAGACAACGGCACCTAGTAGTGATTTTGCGAAACCATTGTTTGCAAAATTAAAAAGAAAATGAAAATGAAATTTAAAAAATCAATCTATTTTTATAAGCTAATAAAAGTTTGCTTTGATCAATTATTTTTAAATTTTTATCTACTCGCATATGAGGTATTCAAAAATATTGATCATCAAAATTTTTCATTTCTACGATGAATTTTTACATTTTCGAATTTGCGTAATCTGACGTGCAAGACGAATGAAATTTGGCAAATGATCTTTCCACCGAAATTGTTTGTGTATTAAATATTGAGCCCTGCATTAAATGTTGATCAGGTTGAAAAAGTATATTGAATTCGTTTCACTATACAACAAAGTCAAACACAAAAAACATTACATTATGTTATATAATTCCAGACATATATAACATGGGAATATAAGCTTATGAAATTATTAAATTTAATACTGTTGTCTAGATATAATTGATTCTCAATTTTGTTGACTTTAAAGGGCCTCTTTTCTTTTTTAAAATCTTCATTTGAAGAATAAATTTATGCAAAACCATCCGTTTGATTTCGTCTGCTCCCTATATAATGAAACCTTTGTATACCGATACCGTCTTCGAGGGGCTTCAGTTATGTCAGGGGATAATCTCTATAATAATGATCACTACAAAAGTCTGCTATTCATTGTGATGTCATGTACTGTAAGGGTCGATGTTTTTCGAACCTACTTACAACAAAATCGCTTTTTAGATGCTTCTGTCGATAACAATTTTTACTCTTCAGAAATTCAATTCCGGTTAGAAAATACATTTCCGTTCTGCCCCGCCCCGTTCTTTTGGAAGACGACACCTCATAATCCAGAATGTGAAAGGAAAACAAGGGGAAAAGAACCCCTTTGCTTCCTGGTTGCAGTAGGGAGGGTAAGGGGAACGCGAAACTTGTTATAGCAATTGGGGGGTTCGAGGGTGAGGTAGATAATAGCGGTTTTCATGTGCACAGATGTTTTTTTCCTTGTGGTGGGGGGGTGGGCGTTGTCAAATTTGTGCATTATATTTGCAATTAGAACTCCGATCTTACCACATTTTCCTTGAAGATAGTCTTTGTTATCCTAACGCTTTGAGTTTACGGAGGTGCGATATAAAACACTGGCACTTAAAGAAAAGCTGCACGTGATTTCAGAAATTGATCAAGAACAAAAGCAAGCTGATGCTGCTAAAAAAGGAACTGCTCAGTCAACGATAACCATCTTTTTTGGGAACAAGGAAAACTATATGTGAGGGGAAAAAAAAAGTGGATAGCAAACGAAAGTGATTTAAAGTTACTATAAATGAAGATGCTGACTAAGCTATTCTAAGATTGATTCCAAAGATGAGAGCGCAAAAACTTGCCTGATTGTGAACCTATGACTTCAGGAAAGCAAGAAAATACGCATCGTTGCTAGGCAACAACGAATTCAAAGCTGGCTTTTCTGGATGAATATTTTTCTAGTTTCCTTTTTATGCATTCTTTTATTTTAGCACCTTCCTCTCATGCAAAATTTGAAGGAAAAACAATTCCCCTTTGATATTTTTTAAAAAGCATAAAATTGTATTTCATAAACTTTGAATTATTTAATGGCGATAGGTCTTTATAAGAAGAATCAACAAGTGAATGAAAGCGTTAGTATATTAGTATCTATGAACTTTCGATTCTCAGTGCCCCAACTCTCCTATTATTTATAATTCCCATATTATTGCTATTTATATTCTTGTTAGTTGATAATGTGTTGCTGGTTCAATCATGCTCATCGTCTGTCAAGACTCAAAGTTATCAGATCAATACAAAATTAGTAACCTCATAGATTTAAAAAAATTAAATATAGTTTGAAACTTAATAGTTTGTAAATTCATAGCATAATTTCAAAATTTACTTCGGAAGTGCTTATAACTGAAGGAAAAAAAAATCAAGAAAATAATTAAATGAAATTTTGATTTGTCTTTAATATTCCTCAGAAGATTTAAAGCAAATGTATAAGTCGATTTTAAGTATTGAATTTTTTGTGCATAATTTCAAGTTTATAAATTCATTAAAAACGGATTATTAAATTTCACAAAGTAAATTTTGAGTCACAATTTTTTGATTTTAAATTTGCTCTTTATTCTAAGTGGGATATTATCAATGTTGTTGCATTTACTTAGCCCTTCTTTGCACGATGATGGAAATTTTCTTCATAACATTTAGTAAACAAAAAATTGTATTCAAAACAGGTGTACTGTTAATTAGTTATTGCTGGCAACTTTTTTCACAACTATTGCATAGTAAAAAACATGCAATAATTAAATATCACAATAATTAAACCGGGTTTGAACTTATCGTTTCGTTGTTTGTTGCGTTTGGAAGAAAAGTGCAATTTCTTGAATAGTTTTTAATAGCTAATTTGAGTTTTTGCTAGTGAAAAGCGATAATCGTGAAGAAATTTAGAAGAGAGGGATATTGAAGATTTTGTACTGAGCTTAATATGTAAATCTGCATGATGATGGATATTTACATCATACTGTTTAATTATTTCATACTAGCCGCCTTTGGCGACTAGCTAGTTCGCCAAGAATCATGCGTTCTAAAATTTTCAATTAAATCACATATTCATTAGCCTTGAAGTAATTCCGGGCATTGATTGGCCTGAAATTAATATTTTCTTTAAGATGATGAACGGAAAGCTCTAAAAAAATCCGTTTTCCTAATAATATTCTTTAATTTTATAAACCAGTCAGTTTTAATTATTGATTTAGAAGACTGAATGATGTAGCAACTTTTATTTAAAATATTAATAAAACTATTTTGTAAAATATGACTCACAGAGCAAAGTATGAAGAAATCTAAAACTCATTATTCATAAATGCATTGTTTGACTCAAGCCACATAAAATGTAATTATTTACTTCACTTCGATCAAATTAATAGTATTAAACAATATATATGCCTATTAATATTATTTTACAATTGGCCGTTGGACCGGAATTTGAATGCATATCCTGTATAAATTCAATCCTATATAAATAAAGATAATTTATTGAATTAATGATTTAAATATTGCCAACGATCATAGAATCCTTTGCCTTGCATTTTTTAAAGAAAATATCACATTTTATCTATTTTTAATTTATCCAGTCACGTGCTAATAAAAAACATGGTTAAAATATTTCTTTAAAAATTCGTTAAAAATAGATGGTTAAGTTTGTGCGATAATGTTTTCGGAAATTATAGCGGAAAAGCGTAGAAATGTCGCTTAAATTTTAATTAATTCAAATTCTAATCAAAAATTCCAAAAAAAGGTGCGCATTCCCGACCACTAAGGTATACATGTACCAAATTTGGTAGCTGTAGTTCCAATGGTCTGGTCTGTAGAGCGCTAACACACGCACACAATGAACTTTATTAAAAGTATAGATTATATATTTATAAAAGGAATTTTTTAACATTTTCCCTTTAATCATCTAGAGTATGAATTATATCACCCATATTTATTTCACAGACAAAAAAAAAAGAAAATAATAATGCAAAGAAGGGTTTAAAGATTACATTTTCTGACTGCAAACAGATGAAGAACCCGAGTTAATACTGTAAAATAGAAGTTTTCCTCCTCAAAATAATCCAATTTAGGATTACAGAAAAATCTGTTTTGATCTTATAATTGGATTTTAGGAACTTAACACCACTGACAAAAATAATATATAAGAATACAAAATCTATTTTGATACCGTTATCCTAGATAAGAAATTAGAATTGCGTACAAAAAATATATTTTAGTAGCTGCTTAGTCAATTATGAGTAAATTGATACACCGCATGTTTCATAATTTCCACCGGGATTTGGAAAGAGAATTTTTTGCTGTTAGTGTCAAAATAATCTTCCAAAACCCCGGAGAAAATTAGGAAATGCGTCGTAATTATTATTTCTACAAGAGCACAAAAAGGAATTTAATATTTCATCCTTTTTTTTCTTGTCATTCTCATGGCTTTTTTTTATTTATTTCGGCACATAATTGATACATCAATTTCTCTTGTCAAAACAATTTTCAGTTACAAATTTTTAACTTTATTAATTGACCTCTTTTGTATTTTTCCAATGGAGGTATTCTTTCCAAAAAAAAAAAAAAAAAAATCCTCAGTAATCGAGAATAATGCTCAGTTATTTTCAATGTTGGTAGAAACTATTTTAAAAATTAATCATGGTTACATAGCCTGATAATGTTAGCCATAGGTAATTTTTTTACTGCATAAGAAATAGGTTTGAAGTTTTAAGTTGTTCAAAGTAAAAGAAGTGACTGGAAACATTGACTGGAATATATATATATATATATATAATTCGAGTTTAAAAAATTCTTATTTCCATAGGGAGTAATTACATCATAAAAAATATCATTTTACTAATCCTATATTTAACGTTAATGGTAACTTTTTTTTGCATTTTGTCACGTTTTATGTCAACATTTTCATTCATTTTATGCATAGTTGATCATATATTTCTTTTTAAAACAGAAAGGTCGAAAAATTTCTAAAGTTTTGTAAGAAGAATAATGGTTTGATTTTCCCTGTGGAAATTACGTATGGAAAATTTGGATCAAAGTTTATTATAACGCAAAGGAATATAAACAGCAAGTACGGAAATAGAAAACGCATATTTTACGTGAGAAATATGAAGTGATAGAAATGAAACTGTAACGGATCATCTCCTGAAAAATATATTTGGCTCTAAAACTCATCAATCTGTTTATTTAATCTATAAATCATAAATATAAATTTCAGGCAAAAAAGGATAAACTCTGAATCCTTCTACTGAAATCGGAAAAAAAATTCTAAATTTCAAACCTCTAGACCGCAACATCGTAAAATAGTGTTATGATTGATTCATCTGTCTTATCTTTTTCTGGCATGATCACGTCATCCATTTTTTGATATTCATAAGGGTTTTATCACGCAATTTATAGAAGGAAAGTTTCTTTTTATACTTATTTTCATTCAATGATTTTTTTTTTGTAACACGGTTTAAAGAAAATATGAAAATGTCATTTTAAAAATTAATATATCAAAAAGACTTTACCCTATTTGAATGCCTAATTGCACTTTTGATACGTATTTTGCCTAAAAATCCTACAAATTAAGAAAAGTATGCCTTTAAAATATCACCATGGTAACAAATAACTGACTAAACCGTGTGCCTTCCATAGACACACGGATTAAAAGGAATAGTTGGACCATTGTGACAGTTGCTCTGGTGGGAACTGTAGTTGTCCTAAGAGCCATCAATGACCACTTCACAACACTTCCCAAAGGCGAAGTACATTCCGTCGGCGATGGGAAATAGTCGATTCCCATCTCATTTTGTACCCACTAAACAGGTGAGAACCAATCACCATAGAGGAGCCTTCTCATCCTCACTAGGTGTCTCCCTAGAGGGAGATATCAACATGTTAAAATGCATGTATTCGAATATGATTTATACATTTTTTAGGTATTCTACAAGTGATATTATAGACAGGGTCCTCAGTTTATTGCATGCAGTTGTTACGTTATCTGTTACAGTATCCGAACACGTTGAAAAGATCAATTTTCACAAAACATGACATTTTTTCAAAAATGTTGCTAGATAGATTAGTCTTTGAGCTATTCAAAACAGGTTTACTTTTGTCTCTACGTTAATTAGAAGTCAAGATATTAATATTTACGTAATGATCGGTAAACCGGAAGTGGGGATTTAAATAACCTGAAATAACGATTTAAAGGCCCTAAAACATGTTAAAAATTTGTATAAACACAAATTTATTTTTTAATAGGGAAAATGTTTGGCACAGAAAAACACAAAATGTCAGAGAGAGTTTTAACAGTATGTTGTGGAAATTTGTACCTAAATATATCTTTATTGAGCTCTGAATCCTCAGATTAGGGATATTTATGTCTGTAATATATTTTAACGATTATAGGATTATTAAATATCCTTGAAGTTGTTGGAGTGTATCCTAGTGCAAATTCAGTTAGAGCATTTGATGAGCTCGACAATGTAAATAAATGAATTTAAGCAGCGCTCACTGCCAAATGAAAAAATTGCCAGAAAAAAATTTAAATGATTAAAAAAAAGGGAAATTATTAGAAAATTAGCAGAAGGAAGTTCCAAGATATAAATGCGGTGAATTTTAAATATATACGCCCATAATTTTACTTTATTATAATACTAATTTACCCATAATTACCCGTCCTTTTAAAACTAGTTACTATAAATGCAAACTGATTTTTACTCATTTCTTACATCAAATTAAATAACACATATTACTATCATATAACTATGAAATTTGATGAACTTTGTCTTTATACTATTTTCTACGGAAAGAATCAAAAGAATCCAGATTTAGTGCATAATTTTTAATTTACAGCCTATGGTTTGAATAATAATATTATAACTTTAATAAAATTTTCATGATAAATCTTTGACTGGCTATAAAATCCATATTTATTCTTCAGACCATACGATTGCAATTCATTTCCTAGACAAAACTATGTAGTTTATTTCGGTATAAATTTTGTTAGGATGAGAGTTAGCTTTTGGTGCAGCTAATTTGAAGTTTTATAAAAATTTGCTTAAATTTATGCCATTAAATGTCAATTTTCAAAAAGTGTTTTTTTTTTTCAATTATTGACATCCTATTACCAATTTCGAATAGTTTTAAACTTAGAAATATAGTTAAAGTATGTCTACACCATGTTTTTCTCAAAGTGTTCCGAACGTGTTCGGATACCAATAAGAGCATTAATTTGCATACTGCACATACAGAATACGGCTGTGATCCTTTGGCTATTTTCTTATGTATGTAAAGATCCAAAAAGGAGTAAAAAATAAAGACAAAACAACCTAATTTCATATCAGTGAAAGGGAAACCTACGCAAAATCCCTTCAAATACCATCACTAGCTTGAAAAAAAATCTTTAAGATCTGACAGCTAAATTTTTCTAATCCTGAGTTAGCGTTCACTTTAGAACATCGGGGATAATTTCTGGAAATGGTAAATGATTAAGTATCTTCTGCTGACAGATACATTACGATGTTTTATACCGAAAGAAATTTAATTCCTATGAATGACTTCCCTTCCTCACTCTCCCCCCCCCCGTGAAAATCCACTTAATTCATAGGAATTGCTCTCTACTTAAATAAAAAAAAAGTGCAAGAACATGATTCTATATATCACTGTATGGTATTGTATATGAAAATTTTTAGCCTTTTAATCAAAAAGATTCAGATAATATATTTATTTAGACGTAATTCTATAAAATTTCATGGGTGTGTTTTTCCCCTCTTTATGCAATTCTTACTATTAGGCCACACTCTTCCTATATATACTTCTTGTACAAATTTCCATTCGTTAATAAAATTATTTTTATTCATCCACTCAAGTTCAAATATATTTCTTTAAAATTTGATGATGATGACGACACGATGTTAATGTATATTTTTTTCAAATACTTATTCATTAATTAAATTAAAATAATTTTCAATGCTTTAAATAGAGTTTCGGCATATGTAAGGAAAATTGAAATCAACAAGAAATAGCTCAATCAGTAAAATGCAAGGATTTCAGTATTTTACACATGGTGAAAAATGCGAGCTCAGTTCTTGCGAAAATCAATTTTTTGATACTTAATATTTTTTTTTTTGGATAATCATTTAATAATGTAACTAAAATAAAAATAAAAATTCTTTCTTGATCTAAGCAGAAATTGAATAAAAAATTTTAAAATATATTTCTTGTATTCGGTGGTCTTTCTTGTTGCGAGATTTTATTGTATATCAAAATTTGTAAATCAAGCCTACTATATAACAATCTGTAAATCAAACATATTTTATGTCAAAATTTACTCTCGTTTTGGTTCTGTATTATATATCTAATACCTCTTCTTTTTTTTTGTCAACTCCTTTCCGTTTTCTGTATCTCTCGTTGTAGGTAGTATTGTATATCAAAATTTGAGAACTTGTAATCAAAAAGATAGATAATATATTAATTTAAACTTAATTCTATAAATTTTTCATGAAATGTGCGGTTCCCCCCTCTTTTTTTCCCGTTTTCTGTCACTTTCGTACGTTCGTGTTAAGGGAGTTTATCTCGCAGTGTTTTGAGCATGATTTATCAGATAATTAGTTGTTTAACACTCACATGCATCGATTGGATTTTGAGCATTGTATACATTGAAGATAAAGAGCTTTATGCTTATCTAACCCTTAACTAAGCATATTCCGATTCATACTTCGATAATATAGATTACATATTCTAAAAATACCATACAATTTTTTAATGGAAGGCTCCTCATTTTGTAAAAGGTTTGAAGGTTCTGGAGAATAGATTCATCTGGATAGTTTGCGTCCTGTGGATTACTTCTATTGGGTAGTTTCAGGTATGCATTTACAAGTGTAACAAAAGTAATAAATTTTTAAAAATTATTTTTGTATATTCAGAAAAACGATTTTGTGATGTATTCATAAATTATTTACGTACTTTCAAAAGTGTTGTACTGTTGTAAATTTGTTATCCATTAAACCTATGGTGAATGTTTTATCCAATGTATCTTTAGTTTTCAAACCAATAGGGCAATGGTCTTCTAATTCTTGTTATATGTAAGCAAATGTTGGCTTGTAGCTGTTATGTATGCCTTAAATTATTTTTTTAATTTGATATTTCTTTTTTAAAAGATTATTAATTTATTTGTTATTTTATCAGTAATGCGTTAAAGTAAACATTAACTTCGATTCTAGATAATAAGCAGTTTCCTGTAGTGAAAAAGTCAAATTTTCGTTTTCAATTACCATTTAATGTCCATAACTTTTAGTATTTTATAATATATTTCATATCACATATTTCCATAGCACATTTTCCGTATACTGTATTTTTTACACTAAAAATTTTTATGTATTTCTCGTATGCCAGTCAGTAGAAAAATGTTTGTTAGGATAAACTTGCTTTCACATCACTTGGAGCATGTGTACATATTTTTCTCATTATGTTGGATGAATTTTAATCGCCGAGATGGACTTTCGCGAAGATTTTGTGTGCATGCATCACTGCGAAAATTAATTCTCATTGAAACTCCCGATGGCTATTGATGTCTTTTCTTCATTAGAATTATTTTTGAACTCTTAAGGGAAATTACGGGTGTAGTTGACGACAGTTTTCCCAGAAAACTATTAAAAAATGGGATAAATATGCAGGCCTAATATAGCTGACTACTCCAACCCCATCAAAGGACACAGAAATATCTGAGTTTCTAGATGCTGCTAACGGAATCAGTGGTAGCTAAGAACCCAAAGGTCCACCACCGGTCTCGGCACAACGCCTCCCGTAGAGGCATGTCTCGTTACCGATAGAGGTTAGCCACCCCACACCATTTCTATACTTAATAGGGAGGAGAGAACCAATCACGACTCCACTTAACTTCTCTTCCCCATATCTGAGGTGACCACCGGGGAGATATTCCCAGAAAAACAGCTGAAAATTTTCTTTGTCAAAAACAATCATTTGAGAAAAAAAGTGTTTCTGAGCGCGATTTAGAACTAAATATGAGTTACAACAGTTTAATTCATTGACAAAGAGACCCCCCCCTTCTTTAGCTATCCTTGATTTGTAACTTCATGTTCAGTAATTTAAAAGACTTGTTTCCTTGAGGTTTAGTTACCCTTAAAGTCTGAACCCCGTGGGGATACCTCGTAATTGATGGTATGGTATGGTGATTGGATCTCGCCAACCCGGTGGATGCAATAATAGGTGGGGATCTGGCTCTCCCGTCGGTGACGGGACATAATCCCTACGGGAAGGGTTGTACCGTGACCGGTGATAGTCATTAGGACTCACAGCTCCCACCAGTGGTCCTTTGAATTAAGTTTTACGTGGTTTATCCGCATGCCTACGGGTTAATCGGAGGTCAGTTATATGACTTACCCTTAAAGTCTGTAAACAACCTTTTGAAACCCTCCAATAAATGATTATAATAACAAGGGGAAGTTACTATATTTGGTTCACTTAAATATATTTTAATGTGCAATAGTGGATAATTATTTTTAATAATAAAAATGGGTTGAGTTTTTTGTACATTAACTTTAAAAAAAAAAACACGTTATTTTTAAGAAAAGTACCTTAAAGTAGTAAATCGAAAAATAAGTAGTTAAATAAGTAGAATTAAAGTAGTGTATCGAAAATTTCCCAGACAAGATTACTTATTTTTTTTTAAAGCACAACTTAAAGAAAAGTATTTTTTAAAAAATTCTAAAATTCATGCCATCGCGCAGTGTATAGTGATATATTCGATATTTTTTAAGCCCTGAATTATTTCGACGTCTTTTACTTTAGCACATGCGATATAATAAAGCTAGGTAGCCATAGATGTTGTTCTTTTCCAACCGACTGCCTTAGTCAATATGGGTATTGGATCAGAATTTATTTCAGGGAATCTCGGTTATTGCGGTGCGGGTTCTCACCATGATACTAATCCCTAAGCAAAGCTAATATTATTTATTGAAGGAAAACACAACTTGGCCTTTCCGCGTCTAATGAAAATACATTTTTCTGCCATTCTTCTGCTGTGACATCGTATTAGCTTGATATTGTTTTAATCCATATCGAATAGAAATGAGTTTCCTGTCGTTCATATATTTCGTAAAAATTATAAGATAGATATTGCATAGAGGAAAAAGCGTTTTTAAAGGTAAAATGTAAAGTTTAGCGTGCTTTTTTTCAGAAGTATATTTTTAAAATGTGCTAAATGGCTTGAATATGTATTAAAAATCCTGTATTATTTAATCTGCAGAGCAAATGTGTTATTTTTTTAAAAATTAGTTTATAATTATAATTACTTATTTTGCAATCCAGTATTTTAAAAAATATTTTTAGAATTTTCAAAATTATTAACTTTATTAATTGCCGTTTTTAGAAGAATTACTGAAAGAAATTGCTCCAATACTCGTCATTGAAATTTATATATATAATATTGTTTGAAATACTTATATGTCTGAATATAGAATTTATATATATCTGAAATGAATTTTGATATTTATTGGCATCAGCATTAAAATCGAAATAAGACAAAAAATAAAAATGATTGGTATAAAATCAAATTTAGTTTTCATTAAATTTTTAGTGATGGAAATTTTGCAATTATTTTTTCAGTCTTATATCGTATACTGTGGCAATGGCTATTCGTAAAATTTATTGAATATTTATCAAAAGAATAAAGTATATGTTCTGATTAGAAACTTCTACTACAGAAATTGAACAATGAATTTTAATAACTTTCAAGATTTTGGAAGTAGTAATGCCTAGCTCTGCATCTTAAATTAAAATGAAAAGAACACTAGATTTAGTGTCAGTGAGTTTTAAAAAAGAATCTCGCCACTTAATATCTACAAGAATAACTTTTAAACTTTTAGTTGAGAAGAATATTAATATATATGTAGATAATGCAATTTTATAACCTAAAAAGAAAGGAAGAGTAGAAAGTATTTTAGCTAAAATAATTTTTTGTAAAGAATTTTTTCCAACTAACATTTTTTCTTATTTTTTTTAATTATAAATATTTTTGTAAATGATTTTTTTTAAATTTTTTGGAAATAATTGTTTAATTAAAATAATTTTTTAACAAAACATTTTTTTGTAAATCACCATTTTATGAAAATGAGTATATGCATTTTAAAAATGAAATTTATTATTTAATTTGATCCATTTTTCACTCAAACCTTTATATTTAAAAATCCTGGTAAATGGTTTTACAAGTGAAAATACAATTTTGTCATCAAAATTAATTCTAGAACCCAATTACTGATAAATGGGGATTATTGAATGAAATATCTGCAAAATATAAATTGCTACTTGAAATTGCAAACAAATTTCACAAATGCTTTCAAAATTAGCTTGATATCTGAAAATTTTCATTCAATTTGTTAAATAAATTTGGAAGATGTAAAAAACTTTTCTTTTCCAAAGTGAAAAGAAACCATTGTGAAACATGGAGGTGATTGGTACAATTCTCGCATAGAACTCTAAAAAAGCTTTAATGTAATTTTTATTTTCTTGTTTTCGAGGTTTATGTTTAAAAATAAACTATTGCTATTTTTTTTTAATTGGCCTCGGCATTTTGATTAATTTTTCCTTTTTAGACCACCACTAATCAGGGGAAAGAACGAACCTTTTTTGGAATTATTTGTCTGTTGGTGTCTGTGAACAAGACAACTCGGCAATGGAATCAACTAAATTGACTTAATGTGGTCTTATACTAACATTGTAGATTTCTATTACATTTCGGTGGAAATTCGTTAGCGAGAAGTATGTTTGTCTATCCGTCCGTGGGCGTGAAAGATGCGCAGAATCCGCTCAGATATCGATCGATTTTCGTAACCAGCTGCATGTGCAAACTTCTGGCTCGGTATACCTCCATCCTTGAGAAAAATGAAAATAACTCCCCTTTCCAGAGTGGATTTCGGAGAATACCATCGACAGTCAATGATTTGATTTTCTTTAGAAAGAAAGGATACGTGTTGCTTTTCTGTAACTGAATCTTTTTGTATCCAATGCTCTTTGACATTAACAAAGCATATAATTATATTAAGAAGCATGGTATCAAAAATGTTCTTGATCTAAGTTTTAAAGAGGAATTATTCAAACTCATTCAAAACTTTTAAAGCAAATATTTATAAAACTTTAGACTTTGTCTTAAGAACATTTTTTTGTTGTTGTTGTTAGGTTTCCCTCAAGGCTGTATTCTAACTATATATCTTCTTCTATCTATATCTTCGATTTCTTCTTCGTTTTTTCTTCTACAAATATCTTCGTTTTGACCACCAATCGCATTTTATTAGTTATTGCATTGATTGCAGATACAGTGATATAATATGACGCAAAATATAATTCATAGGGTTGATTCAAACATTGTTGAATGTTCAAATAGGAGTGAGTTTACCATTTCTATTCTAAAAATTGGTATATACTTTTGCACATGACCTCTTCATCCTGATACAAAATTATTTTTGAGTTTGAGCTGTAGTCCGATTTGTTCTCAAAATAGACATTAATGTATAATATTTGATAAATGGTTGATTTTTCTTCCTCACATTATCAATTAGATGAAGAGGTATCTTTGGTCATTAAATATTTTAAAAAGTCTATTAAATAATTTTTTAGAGTGCAACCTGCTTGTGTTTGCTTTGTCTCTATCAAAATATCATCCAGTCCAGGATATTTTATGTTACATGACTCTGCTTTACCTTTCTGTATGGAAATTCTCAACTATATTTCCCATCAGGTCCTAAGATGGTGTTTAGAAGTTTTTCAAATTTGTCCTATACCTAGCTTGTTTATATAAGATTTCGAACCCTATTTTGTTAATTGCATTGTAGAATTTGTATGAACATTTAGTGCTGCAGAAGGAATTCCAAAAGTGGAAAGTAGTAACTTCCGGTATGGAAGTTCTTTCTCGCTTCTTTAGTGGGTAAAATAATTGCGGGGGAGTGACTCCTTCCATACCGATGGTGGAGCATACCTCCTGAGGGTACGGTTTTATCTAGGGTAACGAGGACCATTAGGATTTAAATATATTTGCAACTGGATGCTTATGGCAGGATGAATAGTTCTTTTGCGATTTACTTATGCAATATAGTATAGTCCTTTCCTCATATAAGCTTCCATACTCCGAACATTGTGTGAAAGATAAACCATCAGGTAGCAATACTTTGAATAACAAAGGCCGAAGAAGTTTCTTTCCCCTCCGTCAATTTAGGCTAATACCGAGGCAATATGACGCGTTTTCTGCTTCTTAATATACTAAAGAAAATCATTTAGAAGTTTGGGAAGTCGAATTTTTGATCATATGAAACATAAATTACATATAGATTTTCAATTGTGGTAAAATCCCATAATGTTTCCTTTAACAAAGTCGTTACGTTTTTGGGTCATATACACGCAAATACAGACAATCGCTACATTTATATCTTTAGATTAAAATTTGTAATAGGTTTGCAGTTTTCTGAATGCCAAATTTTATCTATTTAACTTTTTACATTTTTTTGTGATTGTATTTTCTACAACAGGCAAACAGATTTTCGTTTTACTGATTTCGCTCAAAATCTGAAAGAAACTACAAATTTGATGTAAAGACCACATATCAAATTTGATTCATCTTAGTGGACGGATTTTTGAGCCATCATACTGATAGGCATAAAGACGCAACTCTAAGAAAATAAAATTCGGTTTTAGGGAGGTTTGAAACTTGATTTTATATCAAAATCTCCTTGTCATATATTTTTTACGAGTATATTAGTTTATCTTACTATATGAAAAAGTAAAAATCTATTGAAAAATGAAATCTGTTGAAAACAAATCTGAAATAAGAACTGTCGATAAAAAAAAAATGTTACAATCTATTTGAGATATTTTCCCCCCACAACGTCAAATTTTGTGTATTTCAGGTTTGTTTTTGTTGTTTGAGACTCGTTTTAAGATTGACATATCGAACGCATTTTTTGTTGTTGTTGTGACTGTGTTTTTCTTAAGGTGTGCCATTTGTCTTATTTAAAGACATAGAAGTTCAAACTGGAGAAATGCGAGTTCTTTAAAATGTTTCCAGGTCTTCCCTGCAATTCCAAATTCTAAGCCAAGAAACTTATTTGGTGTTCAGCATAGAAACGTCATCTTTTATTTGAATAAAACATTCTAAACTGATCGGCTGAGTAATTCAAAGTTGAAAAATGCAACTTCTGTTTATTTACGCTTTCATTTTTTTTTTTTTTTACTTTATTCGCTTGGGACCCACAAAGAGGTTTTTCTTGTATTTCTTATGTGAATTATACAAAAATAAAACAATGTAACAGAAAAAAGAAAAAACCCACCGCGAAATAAAATTGAATCAATGAATACTGACGAATCATTACGTTTTATACTTAGCTGAGTAAATAAAGATGGAATTATGTTTTTTGATTTGCTTGTGTATGTACGCAACGAGCCAGTTAAATAAAATTTGGTACCGTCTTTACATCACAATATGGAAATATCACACTTTTGTTTAAATCAGATTTTGAATTAAATCAATCATCGGGAAATTTATCTGACCGTCCATGAGCATGTAAATAGGATAACAAAAATGTCTCTTATATGGATGAAATTTGACTTATGATTTAATTACTAGACTTGTTTTATTTAAATTTTGATATTTATATACAAGTCAAAGTTTTGCGCCCATCCATTCGTGTGAAAATGATCAACTATGAATTATTAACTGAATTATTTAGATAAATGAAATCTGGTGTATGTTCTTGTCATCAAAATTATTGAATTATATCTGAATCAAATTTTGAACCCAGTGGGTCAAAATGATTATGTCCAAAGTACTCATTTCTTTTTCTGTAGTAGATTGTTAATAATCCAACAGATATTATGCCTGAGGATTGGTGGATTAGTAGAAATTCAATTTAAAAAGAACCCTTTTTAAATGGCAGAATATGGCTATATTCATAAAATGTAGCAATTTTACAGAATGTTATTGTGAAAGACCGATATCTGGTATATATCGATATTCTATGAATATAATCATTTTCATAATCACTTGGTGTATATCTGAAATACTTGTTAAATATAATTATTTCTTACTTGCACTGTCAAATAAGGCATTCAGCATACACTAATGATTAACGATGAATTTTTTTTTTGTACTGTATCTTTTTAAGTTATACTTTTCTCAATTACTACTATTAGTTCACACTCTCCCTATATATATTTACATATCGTGTTCAAATTTTCAGTAGTTAATAAAATACTTTTTATTCATCCACTCAAATACATTTTTGAAACTTGTAGTGGATGACATTTGAAGTTAATACACTCAAATAATAATTCATTAATTAAATAAAGTTAATTTTTACTACTTTAAATATTTTAGCAACTAGTTATGAAAATTGAAATCAACCGGCAGTAGCTCAATCGGTAAAATGAAAAGATTTCAGTATTTTTTATGTGAAGGTGAAGAATGCGAGTTCAATTCTTACGAAAATTGATCTTTTTTTGATATATTTTCGTTCTTAACAATTTTTTTTTTTGATAATTATTTAATAAGAAGTTACAAAAACAAAAATGTTCCTTGTTGACCAAAATAATAATTGAATTTAAAAATTACTTGTTTGTTAAACTATATTGTGATGTATATCAAAATAGAACTGAAATAACAGCACAAGTAAATAAACTGTTGAAATATAATGAACGATACATTCTAAGTGAAGAAAGAAATAACTGTAATATTGCACAAAAATTGCGACTTATACAATCTCATTTATTGTCACAACTTCAAACGGTGTTTTGTTTCGCTCTCTTGGTCATATCACCAGAGCTTCTGTGCTTGTCGACATGTACTGGCGATGGTTCGACTATTTAATCAAATATTCAGTCTTTCAACGACATATTTGGTTTATATCAACCATAAGAGTGACACTCTCTAATTTTGTTCTTTTTCTATAATATATATAATAAATATCACAAAATAGAATTCAAAATCCTATCTTTTACGATTCGCCAGTCATTCAAATATGTCACAGTGAATTGTTTTCTCTATAATGTTCTCTATTCACCTTCTTAACTGTCTTTTTTTCAGTAAATTTTGACCACTGAAGTTATATATACTAAATTATACTCAAATAATATTTTGTTTTGAAAATATCAAATATTTTTGAAAAAGGGCGTGCTTTATTATAAAATGATCAATAAAATCATTTCAATGAAAAAAAAAAGTGAGTAAGTAACAGATCGTTGCTATAACCTCTAAATTACATATTTATGGACGATATTTCATAAAATAAAACTCCAACCAGAACTACAATGCTTCAAATATGAAAATTCTTTTCATTTCAGCTTATAGACTAACGCCAAATTTGTTCGATTGTTGTAAAGAAATGAAGCTCAGAATACGCACTTTCTGCTTCACACAATATTGACTGATATATATATATAAAATAAAACAAAATTGCCAAGCAAACCAAATACGTTTTTGGCGCCGAATGGTATACATCACTTACAAACATTCCCAAATAGGGATCATAGCAGCTAATGGGTTAAAAGAGGTTATTCTACAAAAGAGGCACAAAAGGCATCGCACCATATAATGTTAGTACAGACGAAAGCCGAGAGGTGGCCACGCCTATTGCTTTCTATATGGAATGTTTAGAAATTTGCCCTAAAATAAATACATATTGATATATTCGACAAATAATATAAAAAATTTTCAATTCAATTCCTATTTAAGTGAACAAAGAATTTTTATTTTAGTTACTTTTTATTGAATAATTATCAAAATATTAGGTTAGAAACTATGAAACAGGCATTGAATGACAGTAAAATTAAACAGAAAATGCCCGTTTCGTAGTTTCCAACCTAATAAAAATATAAAAAAAATTGATTTTCGCAAGAATTGAACTCGCATTCTTTGCCTTCACGTGAAAAATGCTGAAAAACTTGTATTTTACCGATTGATCTACAGCCTATTGATTTCAATGTTCATTATAAACTGCTAAAATTCTATTTAAAGAATTAAAAATTAAATTTAATCAATGTGTTAATATTTGAAAAAACTGTATTAGCATCAAGTGTCATTCATTACAAATTTTAAAAAATATATTTGACTTGAGTGGATGAAAAAGTATTTTATTAACGATTAAAAATTTTAACAAATATATATATAAGCGGAACTCTAAAAGCTCTGCCGTATATTTTGTAATTCTTCCAGTTCTAAAATTGATAGATTTTTCTCTTTGTATCTCTCCGCAGAAGCTTTTATAAAATGAAATGAAAGAAAAGAATAAAAAATTTTCCATTGCCAAAAGACATCGGCTCAAAATGTAGATGCATTGAAATTCTTTTTCTGAACGCGTTGATAATAAAAAAAAGGCCAAAATGCTTTCTCAGGTTTTTCAATCGACCAGCGAAGTCTTATCGGAGACAAAGGGTATTTCAGAAAGAGAAAAGTTATATTTAGAATATTATCTAATGCATACTAACCAGTTAAATGCATAATTTATTTTTTTAAAGTCCCTTACGCGATGTACTCTAAATCAGGCTATCACGTGTATACATACCGAACACGATAAAAATGTTTGCATGATAAATTTTAAAAGAAAAAAATCGTAGTAAAATGAATAAGCTTTCATTTTTATTAGATAAAAATTGCAAAACTACAGCAGTAAAATGGAGATTTGGCTGGATGTGTATATACGTCAAACGCAGTTAACTGGTTAATTGTATTTAAAGAATAAATGAATAAGCTTTGACATCATTTGCTTATATTTTCTACTGAGAATCATTGCATAATAAATCTGTACAGACGTCTGATAACTCATTTGATAATTTTTCAAACTTTTAAAAAAGAAACATTTCCGCTCTCTGTTAGAGGCACTGAATTCTTTTAAGAGATTGAATTTTGGACTAACGCATGCGTATATATCGAGTGCAGTTAACTGTATTTAAAGAATAAATGGGTAATCTTTGACATCGTTTGCTTATATTTTCTACCGAGAATCATTGAATAGTAAATCTCTGATTTGATAATTTTTTTAACTTCTAAAAAAGAAACATTTTTGCTCTCTGTTACAGGGACTTGTAAATGCTTTTTAAAGATATAATTTCAGCATGCGATAAGATTGATGGATGATTACAAGTACTTTTTAGGTCTATTTAAAGCTGAAAATAATTTCAGATCTTTCTGAACGAAATAAAATATTCACTGAAATTTATTAGTTATTTCCATTTTCTTAATGATCCTAAGCTATATACAATAATTGTCTGTGCTAGGTATCTTGACAAAATTTCTCTATCAATCACGATCTTTTTAACTATCGCTTTCGATTTAATTATCAGTTAAAATCCTAAAAAGAATCGGTACGTCAACACAAAATCTCGAGTGAAACTAATGCAACATTGAAAATGATTCTGATCATCTTGTTCATCGATAATTCGGTCTCAAATAATCTCTGTAAAGCTGTTTGACTTATCGGTATCTCGTAACGGCAACGCGAGCCTTTAACTGATAGACAAATATTGTTTAACTCGTTGCGATAGAAATAGATAAGAGCTTCTAATCTGAGATTGCTTTTTTCAGAGTTCGAAGTGACTTTTTTTATTGAAGCTTTCACGCTTATCATCAATAATACAGATGAGGTTAATAAATTTAATTACTTTCAAAAGGGGAAGAACTGGTAATTATTTTAAGGGGCCTAAGAACTATGAGGTAATTCCTAGAAAGTCTTGTGGATTTGTAATACAGGGTAATATATGCTTTTAATGGCTAAGTATATATATTTTTCTGTATCTCCAGTATAATATTTAGGTGTATTGCATAGGCTTGTATTTTTTTAAATCTTGTATTTAACCTTTCCTAAATTTTGATCGAGCTTTTTAGGTATTTGAATTATTATTCTTGATATAAGCAGCCGAATTTAATATTTTATTAATCTAAATCTTTAAGTGGTTTAACAATTATATATATATTTTTAAGGGAACATGGATTTATTAACATTTTTTTAAAAGATTTCAATCAGAAATTTGAAAGTTGGAACAAATTGTGCAAAATTCTGGATACTACAGATATAAATTGAGATTTTAACCACGTTCATTATGTATTTTGATTTTTAATGGATGTTTTGGGATTTTTATTTTCTCGTATACAAAGTGTAAAAAAAACACCTCAATATTGGCATTATGTTTCCTTGTCTATTTGTGAAAGCTTTGAGCTAGAAGGATGAAATTTGGTATATGGATTTAATATCACATTTCTAGATTTCATTCGTATTTGGAACGAAATTCTTTCTGGTAAAATCTGGCTGGCTGACTGACTATACGAGTACAAATTTAAAGAGATGTAGAGAATGTACTACAAAATGTAAAGAGCTAGGTAAATAAAATTTGGTAAACAAGTTCATTTGCTAAAATATATATTATCAGATTTTGATCCAAACCTATCAAATGGTTGACCGCCTGTCTGGACTTTTGTATGCATGTAAGGTCAATAATTCAAAATTGTAACAATTTAGGTAAATGAAATTTTGTTCAAGGCTTTATTATCTAAAGCTTGGGAAATAGATATTCGGTTTATGGGTACTTGCGTATTAAATGCATGCCATTGATTAATCACAAATAAAATCACCAAAGATCACGTGGCAGGTTCAGTAAAAGGTTAGATTCAGGCCAAATATCTAGATTTGTTATTACTGTTCACCAACACCTTTATTTTAGAGTATGCGAGAAAGTTTTTGGGTATCTAGTTCTTCTGGGGATATTCATTACGGTTTAATTTTTCTATTGTATTATTTTTAAGTCCTCATGCTTTTGCAATTTTTGCTTTCAATTCAACTTTTTTTTATGATTTTATTTAAAACAAATGTACTTTTCAGTAGGTTTGTTTTAAAGGAAATTAATAAACATTTTAATAAGCTTTTCATTTTTTATTTATGTAATTAAATTAAAGCTTGTAATAAATATTTAAGAATTGTCAAACTGTACTCTTTCATGTAAAATCAGAATTTATGAGAAATTGATAAACTTATTATTGAAAATATTAAAATATCGCATTACCATATCAGAAACAATTGTACATAATTTCAAAACTGTAACGCTTTAAGAAATGAATGAAGAATTTATTAGATAATTGGGGGCAGGAAAAATATTAGATAAAGATGGGAATAATAATTATAAAAATTACTTTTAAGTTATTTTATAGGCTTAATAAAAGGGACAAAAATTTCAATATTCTAGGCATCAATTCAAAATTTTTAAATCTTGATTATAAGAAAACATTATAAAACCGTAGAATCTTGATGGTGATACTCTATTTAAATTGAAATTTCAATCTCTTTTATAATATAAATTTTGATAAATTTCCAGAATCTCTTCCTCGTGTTTTTGTTCTTCTGTCTTCATAATATTGCTGAATTTTCGATAAAAACTAAATTTCATCTTTTTTACTCTACTAAGTGCATGATTGTAAACTTTATTTTCAATAATTTTGTTATTCATTTCATAATTTACAATTAAAAATATTAAAGTCTAAAAATTAATATTTCTAGAATTAGCAACTACCAGTGTAAAATCAATTTATACCTAAATTGATATATTTGCTAATGAAGAGTTCTAAAATTAAAACCTTCTGCTATCATCGCTATCCAGTAGCTGCGTAGAATTTCAGAAATATAATACATAGAAGAAAAATAAGTTGAAATGTGCATTTAAAAACAATGCTAGAACTTTGATATAGATAGATATTAAACCTTTGGCAGAAGGGCCTGAATATTTTGTTATACATATTAAGATACTCTAATTATAAGATTACGGATAAATCTGCAAATATACTTTTAAAATGGGAAATGTTTGTAATTTTATCCTTTTTTGAAATTATAGGATTGAATATTATTCGTCAAATTCGACTATTCATAGATTTGGCTATTCTAATTTTCTTTTAATTGCAATAAATCCCTCTATCCCATGTGAATTAATGTAATAGAACGATGGAGTGCAGCTGTCTATAGCGAAATTTTACCACGCTGTCTATAGCGTGATCAAATTTCGCTCCTTCCTCAAAACCAATCTCATAGCATCTACGATGTATACAAATTAGAAATTCTGCTGTTATAGTATAGTTTTCTCCGCGGTAAGGTTAAGATACCGAATTTTTAGTTGCATTTTGAACGTAATGCTGTTCTGATAATTTCTAATCATATCTTCAACATTTAAAACAATAGCAGAATAAATGGCATTTAGTTTCAATGTTAAACGCATTTTGTGAATTTTATCCGGCTTGTTTGCATTCAAAACTGATTACGTTTAATTCAATATGATAACCTCTAAAAGGTCTATTTTATTGACTAGTGAATAACGGATAGATAAGGTTTTAATAATAGTGATAAAAAATAATTTAATTTTAGTTATCATAATAATTTATTCAGTTTTATTTGAAAAATTTATGCGAACATTTATTACTCATTCTATTTATTCAAGTTCTAAAGTAAAGTATTTTTTTTAATTAAAAAGTAATTAAAATTTCAGAAAAAACGTTTTCTAATATAACGCGCACTACTTTTCTCTATTTCGCAGAATCAATTGCATTTGGAATTTCAATTTATATCTAGAAAAGGGAACTGGAACAAATATTTGAAATGTAAGGTAGCCATTACTGGATATCGATTTTATTTAATTAAAAAACAATTTGAAATTAATTAAAGTTGAAAAAAATTTAAAGCGTAGCTAAGGTTTTATTACTGAAAATCTAGAAATATAATCTAAAAAAAAGTACTTCATTTTCCTCCACTTCCTGATTTATTTTTGGGTCATTTTTGTTATTTTGGATACACATTTTTAGAACATTCTTTATAAACGTCCAAAGCCGAAATTTAATTATAAATAAATTCAATTATAGCATTGTTGGAAAAATATTTACTAACACTTTTCGAATTTTTTTTTAAATTACATATTAGAAAAGTAACTCAGTTTATCCCTTTATAAATCCATTTTCCGTATCTCGCTTTTGAATGCTTAAATATTACTTTGCATTTTGTCTCGTGATTTTTTTTAATCATCCTGTTACATTTATTTATTTTATAACTATCTATGGAATGAATAATTGGTCTAGAATTATGTGAAAAACTTGTCAAGAAAATAATTGCCTTGCTTAAAAAGATCCTTTAAAGTCTATGCTTATTTCTATAAAATATATTTGATTATTCGGAGTAAATAAGGCCAGCACCCTGACATCAGGGTAGCGTGTCTTCCCTGTGATCTGGACATCCCTGGTTTGAATCCCGGTTCGGGCATGGTTGTTTTCTGTGTTCTGAGTTGTATGAACGTGCCCCCCTATAAGAAGGGGTTGTGCAAGCGAACATGAAGCATTAAAGTAATCAAGTCGTGCTCTTGGCTCTAGTTGGCGTTACTGTACAAACAAGAGAGGCTCATTTTGGCTTAAATCGCTGACAGCTTTCTGTCAGCGGGCTTGTAAAAAGTGCCTAAGTAACAAGAAAGTAAATAAGAGCACTATATAAAAAATTACTTCAAATTTTCGCTTACTTTCTTTACTCTTGCTTTATTAAAAATATCTTCCATCCGACATTGTTTTATGATGCTTATATTTTCAGGGATAACAACTGTGAGTTGGTAATAGACGCTAGAATGGTACAAAGAAACTTGCACTGATATGGCGTTAAAATTTTTGAAAACGGATTCCAGCATTGGTTATTGCCTATGGTTCAAAATTACGAGAATCGCTATAAAATAACACTGGTGTATCTTCCAAACATATTAATGTAGCTAAAATATGTTTTTTACTCACCCCAAATGGCTTTTTTTCAATACAAGAAAATACGTGTCTAACTTCTAACTTCAATGAAGAAACTGAGAGACAAACTTTCAAAAGAAATAATTTCCTACGGATTTCGAAATATTTTCAACGTAAAAGAAAAGTACTAAATATGTCCCCCTCATAAATACTGATTCCTTTCCCAAAAGCCCTAAATCAGCTTTTCAGAAATGAAGTTGGTGTATGTAATATATAGGTAATTAAAAATCTCTTTTAAAATTTCTTTATTATATCCTTCATCCTGTATTTTAATACAGTATGAAAAACAGTTAATTCACAAACTGCTGAAGAAATTTCAATAAAGAATATCTTTGTAAACATTTAATTTTCCTAACTTGCTATTAATTTTGGATTGGCTAGATAATTTTTTAAATATAAACTGACAGAGAGGTTTCGATGCCGCGGTGGCCTGGTGGTAAGGTCTCGACCTCGGAACTGGAGGGTTGCAGGTTCGAGACCTGATTTCACTGAAGAACCTCGGTGTAAATGGGTAGGGAGTAGGTTAAATCCAGCGGGGCCAAACGTCCTCCCTCTGGTGTGGTGTGGAATCTTGGAGAGAGGGGTCGTCCTCGCCATCTTGACAGCGGTTCAAAATGTGGAGGTCCGTCTCAGAATAGCCCTAGTATTGGTTTAAAACTGGACGTTAATACAACTAAACTAAACTATAACTAAATACGGAGAAGTTTCCATTATGATGATTGGTTCTCGCCAACCTTATGGATACAGAAAAGATGGGGGAGGGACTTTCTTCCATTGATGACGGAGCGTACTTTCCACTGGAAGGTTTATACGTGGCCAGTGATGACCTTTAGGGCTCAGACACATTTCCTAAAAATATTGCTGTCGTTATGATCTGGTCATTCAGTTTTTTCCATGTACTTCAGGGTGGGTCAGAGTAGTCAATTTATGATTGACTTCTCTGACGCTGATTCATGACACTGAAGTCATGAATAAGCCTGTTTTATATTTTGCCATTTCTAAAGAAGATATTTTCTCATAAATTAATGGAAATAATGGCTCGCAATATAAGACGGAGAATTTTAGTCACGGTATGAGATTCTAATTAGATTTGCTCAATTCTTTTGAAACTTTATCCAAATTGTTTTAAAAGATTTTTAAAAAATTGTGATAGATTTAATTCCATGTACTTTTGCTTATTTTATTATATTCTCATTTTGAAATCCAATACTTTAGTAGCTAAGTTAATAAGATATTGAGCAAATAAAGAACACTTGGACTTCAACTTAAAAACGAAATGTAAGAATTAAACATTTTTTAATTTTAGAAAAAGCTATGAATCAAAAACAGGTTTATTAAATATGAAGTAATGATCAACGAACTAATCAAGATCGACCAGAATTAAATTTGTATGATTTTAAAAATTATACTTTTTACTAAAAAACTGGTTTGAAATTTTTAATTATGGTAATTAGAGAGAGCTATACCTTGCTTACAGCTTCCGAAAAATTTCTCTATTTGCAAATTATATTAAATACTTTTATTTTATCAATAATTTTTGAATTATGATACAATATTATACCTGCCCATCAATACTCTTCCTTTATAGTAATAAGTCGTTTTATCGATAATAAATAATTTTACTGATATCTATATGTTACAAATCTTTTTGTAACCAACCGAGCCATATTCATCTGAAGTTTTAACATTGTTTATTCAAAACGAAAAGAGTACTGCCAACTATTCAAAGCATAAAAATTAAAAATTCAAGTAATTAGTAATCAATCAGTTTTATCTTCACTGATCATGGAGGTATTTATCCTCCAAAAAGTATTATTACACCATTATAAATTTCAAAATTTTACTTTTTCTGATACCTATTTCATTTCTGTACAATTTCCCCCTTCAATTATAATTTTTTTTTTCAAAACTAAACGCAGATGATTTTGAAATAAGGAAACTTATACTTCGTAGCTAATCTTAGGTAAGACTTTGAAATATTTCGTCACTATATTTTTAAATTTTCTTTTATTGCAGTACATACATTTTGACAATTGTTTTATTGGTTTTTAAGTAGTGATTTAACGATGTCTGGAAAAAAGCATAAATCAATCGATCAAATTCAAATGAAAGGTTTTATGAGAAAAGAAACAGTTCAACAACTATATTGGTTTCGAGCTATGAGAAATTTATCGATTTTGCCTTTTTTCCTCGTAAAAAGATGTATCCCCTCCAAAAAAAAATTTACAGCAACGTGGCATTCAGACTTTTACATTATCAAAAATATTAGTTTCATTGTTATGCCACTATTCCTTCATTTTTTTAAAAACTTAATAAATAACTGAATAGTTGTAGATAATTTAAAAATAAGGAGATTAGTAGATACTCCGTTGCTAAGCAACGGTAAGATTTTGAACGATTCTAATCTTTGGATATTTGTTTTATTTTTTAAATATTTTTAGCAATGTATTTGTTTGAAATTATTCTAAAGCTGATTTAATTAGATTAATGAACTACTGAGGCGAAAATCTCTTGCCAGATTTTCCAGATTCCAAGAAATAATAAGTAAAATAATACTTTGAGAAGAGTAATAGCAGAGTAAATAATGCTTTATTTGAGCTTATTGTGGAGAGCAACTTAAAGACATTTTAAAAATAAATCCACCCATAAAATTTTAACAAAAGTAAGGAAAGTAAATTTTTCGTTATCAAATGATATTTTTTATTGAACAAAAAAAAATATATATGAAGAGCTGTTGAGCAAATAAGCACAATTCTAATTTAAAAAAACCTTTAGAAGCAGAGGATAACAGTTTGCATCAAAAGCACCTGATTTGGTTTATTTTCATACTTTTTTTTATTAATACAAAATTTGGCAATTCAACTAATTATGTTAAATTATCTATAAAACATTGCTTATTTGGGAACAAAATTTGAAGTTCTAATATGATAAATAGTAATAATTAATGGAAGAAATTTGGTATAGGAAAGTTTTTAAAGTCGTCTGCTTGAATTCTAATTTTTATTAAAAGCAATTCCCGGATGATAAAAGGATTTTTACAAAGAACAACATTTTAAACAGAAATAACTTTTGCGTTAAAAAGTACTATACTCGAAAGAACTTTAATCTTGCGAAATACAGAGTTTATCAGCGAGTAAAAAAATAAAATTAAACATTAAACCAGTTTAGTAGACTTAATTTCAGACTTATTCCAAGATCTACCCGTTACCTTCTAAAATTTAGTCAGACCAGTCCTTTTTTTAATGCTTTTGTTTAACTTTCTTATTTTATATTCGTAATCATTTTTCGTCATGCGTTATAATTTTGAAATTTTAAGCAGTTATATTTTCTCGGGTATAACAATATTTTAGTTTTTCTGAACTTAGTTAATATTTTATTTTATAATCGCGACATTCTCGGATTATCAGTGACAGAAAAATATTTTCAATAATGAATTATAAATTAAACACAACAAAGGAGAAAATAATCTAAATATTTAAGTGTTCTAATTTTTTTTAAGGCTTTCAAGAAATTTATAAAGTACGTAAAATATTCCCCACAAAATGTTTGTACAAGAGAGTTATTTTTAACTTTTAATCAAGTTATGTATTTATTCCTTGCTTATAAAAGGTTTAGAATCTCTTTTTCTTATTTACTCGCCGTTATGCAAGTTATATATAATATTGTAATCAATAATGAATATTCCTTTTTTATTTTTCACATTTAATAGAAAAATGCGATTTCATACAACTCTACGAAGAAAGCAGTTGTAAAAAATATTAAATATAAAACTTGAGTAAAAAAATATTAAGTATAATGAAGAAAAAACTTATAAACCTGCGTTATAAACAATCGGCATTTGCTAAAAAATCAATCGTATGCTCTAATTTTCAATAAATTTATTTAAAATAATTTAAAAAAATATTTTTACTTTAATATTCAGCAGTAGAAGCAGTAGTTTTTAATTTTTTATTTTTTAGTCATTATTTATTGCTAAATATTGCATAGAATCTTAGATTTTTTTCCCTCCCAAGCTCATTACAGGTGGTGCCACTCGAATGAAATCAATTTTGTTAAATTCTATTGCCTTATCATTAGGATCTGAAAATACAAAATGATGTATTGTCATCGAGAAGGCACAAGCATTCATAAATCGAAGATTGTAGTACATTAGAAGGTCAATTAAAATTCGATTATAAAATTTCATCCTTATAACTTATAAGTTATAACTTATAAGCTTATAAGTTATAAACATAGTTAAACAAAACGTTTAATGGCGGTATTTTCCTTCCTAAATCCATTAGAATACTATTAAATACCACTCTTTTAATAGTTTGACATGTTGAACTTAGTTATTTTAATCTTAACTTAATAAATCTGAAATAATAGAAAGCTATGATTGCATTTTGATTTTTCATGTTGATTCCCTCTCCCATCTATGCACAAATGGTTTTGATTCATCGCATTCATATGGATATGAGCTTCAAACATCTCTCTCGCATTGTAAAGCTCCTCAATGCCTGTAGTCGGGTGAAATGCTCTTTTAAAATAAAGCGCAAATACGTTGTAGAGAAGTATATGGTGATAGAGAACACAGTGTTTCATTTATTGTGCTTTTTTAGTAGTCCATTTTCGGTTTTTTTTCCGTTTCACAATTCGTTTCTTTAGAAATAATAAATTATTATATCAGCAGATACGAACTAATTTCAACTTTTTTTAATAAAAAATTCTTTTTCTTATTCATTCCTATATAAAATAAAGATTTGATAATCGGTCACTGTACTAAAGATTGTACTTTACCCGTCTAATATGAATGCATACTTTTCCATTGTTTACTGTCATTGAAATTATCTCTTGCGAGGTGATTTCATTTGTTAGTGTAAAAATAGCATTTCATTGTTGAATAAAATTTAATTTAAAATTCGAACTTAAAGCATTTGTCTTTTATGCATGCTTTAAAAGAGGAATATTTTAATTCTGCACATTAGAATCCTTAAAATACTCTAAAAATAAATTCACTAAAAGGAACTTTAAATACGACAACAGTTTGAAAAATTATCAGTTATCTTAATTATTCTTCTGCGTCATCTTAATATTAGTGACACGAAATGCTTTTCTGCCGCCTGTGTCAGCTTTAGAAACATGACATTTGTTTGTTAATTATGTGCATAAAAGACAAATGCTATAAGGTTATTCACCCACCTCACTGTTTCAAAATGTCATCAAAATATTGAAAAAAAATTTGCCTTGTTATAAAAGAGAATGATTGTACAATATTAGTGTTATAAAATTGTTTAATAAAATTAATATTAAAGTATTTTCAAAAAAAAAAAAATTCTTCACGTGAAAAATTGCACTTTACCGATTGAACTATTGTCTGTTGATTTGAACTTTCATAACAAACTGCTAAAACTCTATTTAAAGCATTATAAATTAAATTTAATTAATGAATTAATATTTGAAAAAACTGTATTAACATCAAGTGTCATCCACTACAAGTTTCAAAAAATGTATTTGAACTTGAATGGATGAATAAAAAAGCATTTTATTAACGATTGAAAATTTGAACAAGATATATATGTAGAGACAGAGTGTAAAATAATAGTAGGAATTGAAAAAATGATTCTGTTGTACTTCTGTAATTAATGGGTATATATATTAAATGCAATTTGTAGCTTCAGTACAAACATTTTCCTTTCTTACTTTAGTTTAATGAGGAATAAAATAAGGAAAAGAGGTAAAACAATAGCCTGCTATGCTAAACGACAGGAGATTTATATTAAAAATAAGCTTTGTGGTAAATTTCATTTTTAATATAGCTTATCAGATAATGCCCTTCTTATCAGACTAGGAACAAAATTCTTAGATCTATTTCCAATGATTCTAAATCTTCAAACATCCAATTAATCTGATCTCATAATTTCCTGTTAAAAAATTTAACCTTTAAAGGGAATGATAATAATTTTTTTTATATTTAATCATGTATATGAAACTTCAAGAATACTTTAACCATTAATGTTTAAAAATTTTAAATATGAGTAATCTATTATTGAACCGAACATAAAATTAACTGGAATGGTCTCCCAAAAATTTTCCCACATACTTCCTAATAAGTGTAAGTGTGAATTATTAACCGTATCTAATCTGCATACAATAATTACAAAAGAATCTATTAGAATTTAATAGGTGGTAATGTAACAATATGTAAGTAGCTAATGGGAAGTGATTAGTAGAAAAGTACCAGAAGACCGAATGAGTATTTGTTCGTTTTTTTTTCGACCAATTGAAACCAAAATTAGACTCGGACCTTCAATCGTAATTACAAAATTAAGTACCAAATTACATATATGTAAGTCAATCTGGAAGTAGAAGATACAAGTAAATAACAAGAAACGATTATTGGTTTAACAAGCAAAGCAATCTCAACCTTCCATGGACAAGAAGAAAAAAGCTGAATTTTCCACAACCAATAACGAATATTTATTTTTTACACATCTGGTAAAAATATTCGGTCTCATGTTCAGTTTTTTTTTTTAAAAAAGTCGAAATATTTATTATTGATAAGGGAAAAAAGTCGTTTTTTCCCCATGCTCTTGTCCAAACTTGAAAAAATATGATCGATGGTATTGCTTATTAAACGATGCGATATTTAGAAATTATAAATATTTCGCTCCGAATTTCAAAGTATTTTTATGATATGTCACTAGTTAATGGGCCTTCATTAATATCTTTATCTTCATTTAAACAGTTTTTTAGTTATTTCGTTCATGCGTTTTGAAAATCACTATTAAGAATGATTTTTAAGTAACTCTTGAACAAAATGTTTCATATTTTTTAACCAGCTGAGATTCAAATGAAACTCTTCCATTAGAATTAAAAGATTGTTATTTCTTTAATGTCTAAGCTCATCGTTTTATCCAGAAATAAATGAATGTTGAAAGCAAACGATTCCTGTTTCTCTGAAGCAATAAATCTAGTTATAAAGCAAAGGATAAAAACTACTTCGATAGTCAAAAATAAAATTAAATGATAAAAATCGCGGTTACTTAATTCTGAACAAAGTGAACAGGACGTTAATGACAGAAGCAACTCGCTAGAAAAATAATCATCTATCAAATATTAAGTGATTTACTTGAAAAATTGATGCCATTATGTCTAGCCCTACATTACTTTCTCCTCTAAGATAATTGATTATGATCTAACGTCTTGTGGCATTAAGTATATTAACAGATAGCTATTTTAAAACTTGATATTATAAACGCTGTGAGGGATTTTAGAAAATGGAAATATTATACTTGGTGAATAATAAATGAACAAGATGTGTAATCAATACTCGAAGAAAATGTGAGAAAAAATTATAATGATGAAATTACTTGGTTCTCAAATATTTCAAGATTAAATGCATTTATCTACTAAGAAAATTATCTTTGTTGCGTTAGAATCTTGCTTAAAGGAAAAATAAACGAAGATAAAACATATTCCCCTTTAAAAATGTATTTTATTCTTTGAAACTTCTTCGATCTATTATCATAACATATAGTATTAAACATTTGATTCTTAGTTTATTGACTTCTAATTTTTCTACTTAACCAGTTAAATGTTTTTGACAAGTATATTCCTTATGAGAGAAGTACAACAATTTGCATTAAGACGCGTTTATTCGTCAGAATTAATAAGTAGTGACAATTTGTAGTTCGAATTACAATTTAAGTAAAAGCTCAAACATAGTCATAAATTTCAAGTTGTTTATAATATTTTAAGGCCAATTCGAAATCAAAGGAACAAATAAAAGATAATTGTGTTTCTTTTCAATACCATTCTCTAACAGCAAATTAAAATAATAGATTAATTTGTTTCTTTTTGATCGCATGCAAAAATCTATTTTAGTTTAAGTAAATGAATGTGATTATTAAAAAAAAAAACCCTTTAAATCTTAAATAATTTCATATTACACATACTCTGCTTTTGACGAATATACTCGTCATCGCTAAATTTCTGTAACACAATTTTCCGATGAGGTTAAAATATTTTACTGCTTAAGTAGATTCTATTGCTTATTCTCTTTCACAAATGTTTCAGTTATTAGTTTCAAATTTTAGTCTTCCCTAGTGATTAAACTCGATTATCCCCCCCCATTGGCGTCGTTTCAAGCTTGATTCGACTATAGATGATATAACTTTAATGAATTATTAAAGGTTCTTAACATCACATGAGGTATAATATTTCTTTTGGAAGATTTTTAAATTTTTTACAGTTTAAGTTTTATAAACTGGTAATATTAGGTTAATCTATTTTAATGAACAATGTTTTGATATGTTAAAGTTTGATTTTGAGTCAGAATTTATAATTATTGTTTGATTTCTATAAGCAGTTTACTATCGTTGTGCAATAAAAAAAATCTATATATAATGATAATGTAAGTGGCACAGAAATCGCTCTTATTACTTGTTACCAGCGGGGGACCGAGCTCCGCTCGGAGAAAACAGGTATCGAAGCTAACTCGAAGATTTAAATTTTCAATTGTGATTTATCAAAACAATACATGCCATAAGAAAATTTGTGAAATCATTGGTGAAAAGATGACCGGTTAAAGTGCACCATTGTAAACTATTCTAAACAAAGTTAGAGTTTGGAAAGGGAACTATTCTATACAAAGGTAAAGATTGAAGTGTGTTGAAGTTCAATATTTTTGACAAATTTATTTAGAAAAACCAAACATATATACATACATAAGAAACATATTATAAACCTATAACAGCATAAACATAAAACTTTATTAGTTCTCCATATTGGCTATAGATGGCAGCACGTTACCGCTTGAAAATTTAAGTAGCCATTATGGCGAACTAATAAAGTTTGAAAATATCCTATCTGTAACTCCGAACTGCTCGAGCGTAGCGCTTCAAAACTGGCGCCAATCGATTCCTCGTGGCCCAAAACCCCAGACCCCCAAGTTTACCGGAGTTTATTAATTCTGGGGCGATTTTCGACTTGGCAACCATTCCTCGTATTAGATAGAATGGCAACAGTCAAATATAAACAAACTACTATACGAACGTTTCTGATGATTAAGGATAATTTGAGATAAAGCGACTAAAGTGAGTGTCAATTTAAAAAAACTTTTACAAACCTAACTGTTTATTCGGCGTTTTACAGCTGTGTTTAATTCCACACTTCGCTTATTAAATAAAATTATAAATGCTGCTCGCTGTGTTAAATATTTCATTCAGTCAAAAGGTGTTAAAGAAATAGTCGTTAACGAAATTAAACAAGGGTGAAATTAGGCTTAGTTATCATTAGATGGATTTTCGAATATGGAAATAAATGATCATGTCCTCCACTACTATGAATTTCACAGTTTGTTTTTCGAGTTAATGCAAACCTCTTTATTAATATCCTTTTCATTTTTGTACACTTTTTCTTTACTCAATAATTCTATAAATTCATTTATAACATTACTATTATTTTAATATTATGAAATTCAAACTCAGTCAAAATATTCAAACGCGTGCTTTTGCCAATATTAAAATTAACACAAAAAAGTTTTTTTTTCCTTGGACATTAATTCCGAAATAGGATTTTTACTATTATTTTGTGTTTACCCAAATAATTGTTGTAGATTCAGTTTAATTCTCGTTTTTAAGTTGTATAAAATAAAATTAAATTTTAAAAGATGCACATCATATTAATAGTTTAATAGCCTAAAAAATCAATGTATTCTGGTCGAACTCGTATATAAATTAATTCGTTTCCAGTTGAAGCTCATCCATTGTTATTGGAGAAATGTGACTCTTTAATTAATTGTTTTGCAACATTTGTTAACTTTCAGGAAGAGGTTTCAATTATTTATCGCTATTAAAGGTAAAATTCCCTTTTAATCGTATTCTCAAACTGCAATTTAGTTATGAAAACGGACTTTATAATATAACAAGTAATTTCACATCCTTTCATAAGTATGTGAAATTACTTTCAAAACAAGTATATGAAATCTTAATTCTTATCGAAATGGCGCACAGTGTTTTTCTTAGTTGCAACTCAGAACTATTCGAAAACTCGGTTAATGAGCTACCGAAATGGCACGTATATGAGAAAAAAAAAAGGTATTATCGATGCTACAAGCTAAGTATACCCATGATCGTGGAGAAATTTAAAAACAATTTGGCATTTTTCCCAGTTTCACTTTCCTTTTTCTTTTTTCAAATTCATTTCGTTACAATATTCACTGGCTACTTGCAACGTGTTAGTTAAATAAATTCTTTTTCTTAGCTGGCATTAGTATCTTGTTAACGTATTAGATTAAACAATCATTAAATTGCATTCCCGATCGAAAGCATATAAAAAATGTTAACATTTAAACTGAAGTGCGAAAACTTTGTGTTAATAATAGAATTCAATTTTTCTGGCAGCATTTAGTTTTACATAATATTTTAAAGTGCTTTATTACATGGGCACGTTTCGAAATGATAGTTAATTTCTCATAAATTCCTTTAAATTCCTCATTTCGAAAATTAAATAAACAATTAAGTAATGTTGTAATTCTTTCGAATTTCTAACACTATAAAGTTAATAAGTTTATACTATTTATCTTAACTGTATTCTACAATTTCAGATTCGCGCAATCTGGTTACTGAAATGATCTTTCAACGACAATACATTTAGCTCATCTAAAAGCTAATGCTAAAATCTTAATAAAAAAAAAAGTGCAAACCTAACAAATTAACTCGATTTAACATTGAAATAAATTTCCTTAACATAAAATATTATGGCCATAATTAAAAGTTTCTGTTTAGCTAAGCGGTTTTTATGAAAAAAAATTACAAAATATAAATTTTCTGAAATATCTATGAAGAAAACCTGAATTCAAGATTTACAAGAGGAAATTTTAAATTTTTACATACAATTTTTCTATTTAAAAAATATCAGTGAATGTATTCTCTTGAAATAATTGAAGCATCTTGCATATTATACAAATGAATTTTTTCATAATCATATATAAAATTTGAAAATGAAAAACTTTTTTTCTTAAACATTAGTGTTACTACTTGTAGCCATGATACACTATTGTAAAAAATAGAAATAAGAAATTAACATAATAAAAAATTGGCAATTATTAAAACAATTCGAAAATGTAAATGAATTGCAGTTAAAATGACTAAAATAAACATGATTTATTTCTTTTGATTCATTCCTTTATTTATAATTTTACTTTCAGATCAAGTTACTTTTGACAAGTATGACGAATGATTTTTTTCCTGTGAATCTCATCAGCTTATTTTGATTAATGAAATAAGCTGTATAAACTTCATAATTTTACCGAAATCTTTCCTTTAAGAAGTTCACCATAACTCAATTTGCGCAAATGTACATTAATATGCTTTGCGTAATTTCCGAAAGTTTTTACCATAGAAAATAAATGTCGTCAAGGTACGCAAATGCTCGATGATTCAAGGCAGGTTCCAATATTTATTCTTTACTCGCCATCCAAAAAAAGATTATTTAGCAGTGAGGATTCATACATTTCAGATGGAGGCATTTCATTTTTTCGGAAAATAATCATGAAAAGGCGCCTTAATAATGCTTAGTCTTTTCCAAAATGGAGCTACTCGTTGCACGAAACTAACAGAATTAACACCATTTGTCTAGCATGAATTTCAGTCTAATATCCATTTGGGACCCGCAATGTATCTCATTAAGCTGACCCATTTCGATTGAAAAAAGCACAAAAAAAAGCACTTTTTTCTCCTTTTCTATTCTGCCGTATGAATATTTTTAATGATGAATTATTGAATGATGAAAACAATTAACTGGTATTTGTTTAGAAAATTATGAATATAAAAGCAAATATTTCATTAACGGAAAAACAAATCAAATTTTGCCTGAAATCATTTAATTCTTGAATTTTTTGAATATTTTTTTTTGTTCGATGTGCAGTAAAATAACATTTACTAAACATTTTTCTAACTATTTTCTAACTATTTTTTTAACTATTTTAATTATTAACTAACTATTTTTTAACTATTTTCTAACTAACATTTTCCTAACTATTTTTTTCTAACTTTTTTCCTACTATTAGTTCACATTCTTCCTATATATATTTATTCATACATTTTATTCAAATTTTCAAGCCTTTATAAAGTACTTTTTATTCATCTACTCAAGTTCTAATACATTTTTCGAAATTTATAATGAATGAAACGTGATGTTAATGCAGTTTTTTCAAATATTAATTTATTAATTAAATTTAATTTTCGATACTGTAAATAGTTTTAGCAGTGTGTTAAGAAAATTGAAATCAACAGGCAATAGCTCAATCGGTAAAATGCAAGAATTTCAGTATTTTTTCACGAGAAGATGAAGAATGCGAGTTCAATTCTTGCGAAAATCAATTTTTTCAAACTTAATAACTTTGATAATTATTCAATAAAAAGTAACTAAAATTTTAAAAAAATTCTTTGTTAACCTAAGTAGGAATTTATTTTTTATTACTTGTTTTTCTTTGGTTTTCTTATAACTGTGAAGGAAAATGTTTGTTAAATTCTACCTTTTCGAATATTATTGATTTACTTTTTCTTATGTTGCATTTTAGTGTAACCTTTTTTTTTTTGTTGATCGTTTTCTGATTATTAACAATTAATACAATTTTGATTTTTATTTAAAAACCCGCGTTCTAGTTTATTTCTGATATTAGTGCTATAATGTCTATGCTACCATGTTACCGCGATTGAAAAAAAAAATTATCAATCGAGCATCCTAAAATCCATGTGTCAGTTTACCAGCAGAGTGTCAGATTTCCGAATGTAGAACGTACGAGTTTCAATCTAATGTCCATTTGGAATCCATAGGGTATCTGATAATAAGGTATCCCTTTTTCTGAAATTTCTATGCTTGAAACCCGATGTGGGTCTGGTGCCAGTTCAATCTATGGACTAAGCTTCCTGTTACTGATCTGGTGGATATATGGAGATGGGGGCACCTGCCCAGATATCCTCTATATTATCTTACCGAGTTTAAAATTATGAGGTCAGTTCAAAAATAGTCCTTTAGCTGCTTCAAAGTAGGAAGTAAGCTAAACTAAGATCTGTGACTAATTGACCGTGACAACGGTACACTAAACCTGGCGATTTCTTTCTATATAAAATTGAAAGCTATGCTGGACTGTTAGTTATCTTTATGAATAAAAAATGAATGTTTGTATGCCTCTTATGCGCTACCGTACCGCTCATCCGATTGCGATAAAGCATTGAATACTTATTACTTTCACTTATTTGTTTCTGCTGAAGATGGAAAAACAAAAAATATTACCAACCCTAAAGTTTTGAGTAATAAATTTAAAAAAAAATAGAATTAATATTTTTTACCCTTCACCTTTATATATCACTTAATTTCAATGAATGTATTTATTTCCGATTCGAAAATAAATATTATTCTTTCTATCGTTCCTAATTAAACAAGACAGTTAATTTAAATTTCAAACGATATTTAAAAAAAAATTATTTCTTCTGCGGCTGTAACGCGCCGAGTACCAGTTAGTTATCTATATAAATAAAAATGAATGTTTGTATGTTTCTTATGCTCTGCTGTACCGCTCATCTGATTGCGATAAAACTTCGACTGCCTTTTACTTGCAGTTACAGGATGGTTATAGGCATAATACAATAATTTAAAGTATACAAAATATTTTCAGATCTATTTGCCGCATTTATTAACCACGGATTAACCACCAAATAACTCACCAAGGAGACGGAACAGACTCAGTAAAAATGCTAATTTCAAGATAAACGTTAATATTTCTGAGCTATTGTACGTAAATGCAATGTAAGTCTTTCTCTGAGGTAATAGTTTTATTAGAGTGCGAGAAAGTTTTAGGGGAACCAATCTTATAGGTTTGAAATTTTAACTAAACATTTAATAAAATGTTAGCGTTTTTTGTAGTAACTTTCGAAAATATCATAGTACAAATAATTTTGCACCATCTTAGTTTTCAAAAATTATTTTTCAACTATATTACAGATTTTATGTTATAAATATAATTTCTATGTTTAATCAATTTTAAAAGAAAATATTTTAATCACATTTTTTAATATTAAACTTTAATACTAAACGAATATTAAACGAATCACAACAAATAATTTATTTCATTATCATTCTGAAAGAACACCAAACTTTGCAATTCAAAAAATACATAAATCTAATATATAAAAGTAAAAATTTGTAGAAAAGAAAAAGAAAAATAGAATAAATACTATTTATGCTTCTCCTTTATATGTCCTTCGATAAATGTATTCATGGCCGACAAGAAAATTAATATTATCCCAATCATTCTTAATTAAAAAGAGAACTATTTCAAATTCCAAACGATATTACCAAGATCCTTTCTTCTGCGGCAGCAACGAGCCTGGTATCAGCTAGTATGTAATAATTACAAACTGAATTCTGATATGCTCACAACGATTAAAATTACTTTATGTAATACAATTAAAGAGATATTTGCTAAGTTGTATTAATTGTGTGGAATATAACAAACGCGAATGCTGTTTTACGAAGAAGTTAAACATGTGGAATCTCAAAACCCCAGATACTATAGAAAAAATTGTCAGTCAACAGTACACCCACTCGAATATCATCTTATTAGTTAGCGTTACAACTCAGTAGCACCATATTTGGAACTCGCAATATCCAATGCTATTTTCAATGCACTATGTTTGGAACCCAAAATATTAACGCTATTATGCAATGAATAATATTAAACGAAGCATAATACGTCCTTTAGACTTCAAATTTTAATTTGTTTTATTTTAGATATTCTTCTTTTATGAAAAAAAAAACTAAATGCTTTCATTCATATTCTACATTTAAAGCTTCTAAACATTCACCTAATAAATCAATGTCAGCCGTTAAGTGGTACCGTAAGGAGTCGACGCACTACAGATTAAGCAAATAAGGGACCTGAGTTTTCATACTAATGCAGGTACAAAGAACAATGCAAAATAGATCCTGTTACAAGAATATCTAGCATTGCGACCTCGCAAGGAAGTACATCCCGTTATCAACAATGGGGCAAATTACAACGTTTTCGAACAGCATTTATTTATTTATGTGACGTCTGAGAAGGACTTATACTCATAACAGTGATGCCAAAGTCATTTGTGAATAAAACCAAATCTATAATAAACAGGATTCTGTTTTCTGATTCTTATTTTTTAAAATTGCGTCTAAAGGCTTCAACAAAATTTAATATCCCAAGAATTTCATAAATCAGAAATAACATTATTTAATTAAGTATAAACATTTTACGTAAACATTAAGTGTAAACGATTTTTACATACGAGTAAGGATTGTTGAATTAATTGAAGCTAAAGAAATGCGTGGACTACTCGTTAATAATGAAAAGTAATGGCTGACTTGACAATGATATTCGAATTGTTTATTTTATTTCTTTCTTAGGTCCCTGGTTTCCTCTTTATACAGTGTAATATATAAACATTTTGAGGCGAAAACCTCTTAGGAAGCTTAAATAATTCACGAATTGTATACAATTGTGCTTCTCTTCCATTTGGGTAATTTAGATAAACAATAGTAATTCTTAGTAAACTGGAATTTAACTTGCCATATCAGTTTTCAGTCACATAGACCTTGAGGTATTTATTGAATTTTGGAATTTTAAGTAAAATCCTTATAGCTATTGAGTCTCCTATATGTATTTTATGACAGTTTAAATTATAAATCAATTAACTGTTTAGACTTCTTCAGAAAATACGTACCTAAATTGTGTCACAAAAATTTAGCGATGTTGCTAATTACTCGTGACGAATAAACTCATCATAACGCAAAATGTTGTAGTTTTTCCGTGGCTAGTATACACTTCAAAAACAGTTAATTAGTTAATAAATCTCTTCTTCTATATGTATATTTCTATATTACATCAAAATTTTTTTTTTTCAGTTTCCAGATTTATTGATCATGAAACTTAAAGAGTGGTTTTCGTGAAGGATGATTTTTCCGTTGTATTTTGTTTTTATTTATGCAATTACACAGGTCTATGCTTCTGACACTCACAGTAAATGCATCTATGAGCAAGGTAAGGAGAAACAACAGTTGCTTCTACACCTTCCTCTAATTTTGCAACAAAATATAAAAAATGTTTCTTTTTAGAGGGGGAAATCACAAGGCATTTTTATGTTGATGAATATGATTTGCCACTAAGGATTGAAGTCAGCAGTCGGACATCGCATCAGTTAGTGTCACATATCTTGCGAATTCTTTTAAATGAAGTTGTTGGGTACCCACATGTCTATCTTTATTCTCATGATGAAGTGGCAGGAGATGCAACAAGAACTTTGCAAAAAATATCTTCATGTTATGCTCCTAAGTAAGTCTTCGTTTTTGTAACATGCATTTTTTTTTTCATTTTTACTTTAACCTATTAACTGCATTCCACTTGCATACATGTAGATCCAAATCTTCATTTTGATGTGGTCAACTTGTATACACGTTGCGTAAAAAAAACAAACTATTATTAATGAAAAAAAAATCACAGTAAATGCACAGTAAAAAAATCACAGATATGAAAACTCAATTTCTATAAGATGTAATACAAACATAGTTCATTTGTATGTTCTTTATAATACCAATAAACCTGCTATAAATAAAAAAAATCAATTAGGTTAAAATCTTTAGAATAGAATTTATTCCCAATACAATGCATTTTTTAAAATAAGTTGTTTCCCCATTGCATCGGGTATTTCCCGTAATTTACTTCTTAATTAGATTTTCCTGTACTTTATTTACATAACGAGTATTCCCTGATAACGATTACAACAATAAAATGCGCGAACTGTGACGGTTGTTATTAATTTCTGATTCTGAGGAACAAAGTCACACTGATAAGTTTCAAAAAAGAAATTCTTGGATTTTTTTTTTTTATGTCGTCATTAACGTTGAACGACCAAGTACAGTCGCTCTCTTAGGGAAATATATCCCCAAATTTTCCCAAACATTTCACCAATCAATATTTACGTTTCCTATTTAAGTAATTTGTTGGTAATTTTTAATAACAATACCTTTTTTAACAATGGATTGTTAATTTTTAGCTAATTAAAAGTAAATCGTGTACGCTTTACTACCATTCTTTCTAAAAATTTACTATCAACTTATTTGTATTACGTTCGACGCATATGCCTATAATCGCTTGACTTTTACTATACACCGCTTGAGGAACATCTAAAAATAAATTCTGCAGTTAAGTGGTTAAATTATTAGATATATCACAATTTAGATTAAACGGGTGGAGATGAATCTGTTTTTAAATGTAATTTTATTTAACTAGATCTGTTTCATGCTCGTAAAGATGAAATTTTGTATCAATATCACTATTCTAAGTGATCTATTTTGAAAATGGTTTTGTATTCATGTATTTTCTATTACAATAGGCTTTTTTATATTTTAAAATCTTCATTACAGTTAATGGAATAATTTATTCAAATTTAGACTCCACACCTTGTAACTACCTCCTCCTTTATAAAAAAATTATAAAATTTTAAAATAATTTTTCCCTAAAATTCAGATCGAAGAGTTAGCCATTTCGGGTTTTAAGAAGAAATGCTTTTTAGAGTATAAATAAATGTGTGTTTTTAAAAACTATTTTTATTAAACTTATTTCGAATATTCTTTGAAAATATCCCAAGAATTATTTGAAGGTATTATATACCCCGGCACCGCAATTCTAACTGTTAGAAATTTGATTTTACTAAATGCTCAAATTAAGTATGCATTATACCTATCAGATTAAAGCTTTCTTGCTAATGTGGTGTGAAATTGAGGTGATGTGATTATTAAACTCATTTCGTCTTTGATATTTATCTGATATCTAAAATCGTGAAACTAGAGATCTGCGTCTATGGTATTAGAACTCTTAAATTGAGTGATAATTTTGTTTTTAAATTTTACTTTATATATTTATATAAAATTCTTTATTTCTATTAATGCTCAAAATCCATAATTTCATTTTAAAAGATTAATTTAGACTATTTGTTTTAATATCCCCAGCAAGACTGTTTTGATTGTTATGACTACATTGAAAATCCTATTTCTAATAAACATTCTTTGACTAATTCTTTGATATAAATTCGTTCTTAAAGCAATTGCTCTGACGTTGACGTGTATGGACCAGAGATAATGATAAATGTAGAAGTCTGGATAGTTCCTGGTTTTAACTTGGAGGAATGGATAAGCACCGGACAAGTTGATGTATTGGGCCCTCTTGGACCAGTTGGAAGGTATGTATTTAAAGTGCAGAGCAATTTATTTCTAGCATAAAACGGTCTCAAGAGGCAAAATAAACATATATTTGACTTGCAAATGTAGTTGAGAAAGTACTCTCATTTTTTTCAGTACATTGTATAGAACTTTCTGAAAAGATCTTATAATGAGTATCTCTGCGAAGTTGCTTTTACAAGTAAACATATTTATCTTAGTAATAATATCCTTTCACTTCATTACACGATCTATCCTCTCTTCAAGAAAATTTTTAATTTTTCGCATAGGATATGCTAATGACTTCTCAGATATAACAGTTAAAAAAATTTCACTGAATTTCTAATGTTTAATATTTACATTTGTTACATATTTAGTTTGTCAACGATAATATTAAACGTATTTCAATGTCTATGCTGCGTTTAAACAAAAGACAGTTGATGAAAGGTTGATAAAAGCATTTTAAATTAAGCATTTATATATTATGTAGATTAAAGCAGTATAAATATATTAAATTTGTGTATATAGAATACTTAAAAACATTTTTATTTATTTCATGAAAGCACTTATGAAATCATGAAATTTAAATTGGAAGAAAAAGATTACATTTTTTGGTTGGATGGAAACTTAATTTTATTTATCTAAATTTCAATAGCTAATAAATAAAACTGAGATAATCAAAATCCATGCATGAAATAAATTTAAATTTGACTTATTTGATTATGATGAATGATTATGATAAAAAAAGAATGAGGAAAAAAAGAATACTCTTAAATAATTATAACTGCCAGTAAATGTTACTTAAGAATTACATATAAACTTTTTAGCACTTCCTTAAATACGACTGCTGTAGTCCTCGAATTTTCAATAATAGACTTATATGCGAGCATTTAATGCACGAAAGCAGGCTAAAATTTCACGAATTCTTTATTACTTTAAATTCGATTGTAAATTAAATTCACATAAAATATTTTATAATCTTCTTCCCTTACAAGTATAATAAAAGTTAAAGATGAGTTTCGAAAAATAATTCAGAAAAATTTCGATGTTACAAGTTAAATACAGTGAAACCTCGTTACAACAATATTTTAGGGACCAAATAAATATATTGTTGTAGAGAGGCATATTGTTATATCGAGGGCCCACATATTTTGAGCATTTAATAAGAGTTATTATTATTATTAGTTTAAGGGGCATAACATACTACTTTTAAGTCTATATTTAGAATAAATTAATTTGTAAAATACTAATAATACTGGTTTAAATACTAAAAAAATGAATAAGATAAGATAAATTCAGAAAATAAGCACAGAAATATTCACATACCTGAAAAAACTTTTTATTGAAAAAAATCCAATATTTTTGTTTGTTTATTCATTTTTTTAACTGTTAAGCTCACCAATACCAATTTTCGAACTTGTTCGAATAAGTTATCGATTATGAAACTTGCTTGACCGGGTATTGCGGGTAGAAGCGGAAAAGTGCTGTTGACATTTCACCGTGTGATAAGGCCTTTAGGGAACAATATCGCGTGAAAGAAAGAAAAATTTTAACCAAATGTTAATCGAACTCAAAATCGTTAAAGACTATAAAACAACTTTTGAACTCACTTTTCAGTACGTTACTTAATAACACCCCGCCTCCATCTCCCCCTGTTCCTCTACAAAGGGCACTTGTTCTGTGACAAGGTGACCAGACAGGTCTAGATGTCCTTAAACCTTATTAGAATTCCAAAGCTTACTGGCAAATGAGACTAGGCATACATTTACACTTCACCCCCCCTCACCCACTCCAATTCCCAAAAGGGTGGTCTTCATCTATTTTGAAATCTGAACAATAGCTATTTATTCAGGGATAAGTTGAATATCCAAAATGAGTCTTAATAGACGGAAAAAATAACAAAAGAAAACGAAAAAAAAAGCATTTGAAAATCAAAATATTATTATAAAGGGAGAAAATACTGAAATTTAGATTGAAAAAATCGTTTTACAGAGGTTTATTGTTCTAGAGAATATCGCAATATTGAGGGGAGATTAACATTAGTTTATATTCAAAATCACCTGGACCACAAAACATTATTGTAGTAGAGGGAGTTATTGTTGTATCGGGTATCGTTGTAGCGAGAGTTTACTGTATATTAGTTTTATCAGTTCTAAAGTTTAAGAAGCAGATTTCGTGAAGAAAAATTAATGTATTTTCATTCAATCATAAGCATATAAGCAACTTTCAGCCAAAATCTACATAAGCCTTTAAAATAAGTTTTGAGCAAAAATAATTTAATAAATTTGTCATAATTAAGCTTGCAGCGTGCTAAAAATTTTCCGATACTCTCAGTAATCCCGGGACATTTTTAAAAATTTTGTCTCATATCTATACGAACCAATGCAGTGTCTTAAATAATCAATCAAGAAATTTGTAGATAAAAATACAATTTTTCTTCAGGTTTGAAATAATTTTAAACGAACCCCTAAGGTAACATATTAACAAAAATACATAGTGAAACATTAGACTCTTAAGGGAAACTTATTAGTCAGAGAAATTCCTTTTTATAAGTTTTTACTTACTTTTTTTACACTTCGTGTTCGTTACATGAATGTTGCATGAAAAATGAAGGGAGAAGATAGCCTTGTTATCGTTTCTTCTTAAAATAATGGGGAGAAACCTGGTTAACTTCTTGGTCTTGAATTTTTTTAAAATATGGATAATGTAACATATCATTTTTAGTGCATGTGGTATGTAAAAGCAATAAACTTCACATACGAATTAATTTAATTGATGTACAACCCATAAAAATTCCCGTATTTGAAAGTCCTTAATTCATCAATAGACCTTGAAAAGTCATTTTTACTTTCTCTTATACGAAGTGTAAAGAGGATATTGTAATAGTCAAAAAATGTCGAACTCGAGATTTTGACGAATATCCATGTTGTAGCTCTCTCTGTGACAAAGATAACTCAAACACTTGAGTTAGATGAATAGAATTTGTAATATTGTCTGTAATAACTGTACATGCCAGACAGGAATACTCGGAACTCTCCTCAAAACCCTTACAAATGAAGTGCACTCTTCTCTTCCTGATTCCTTAATAATCATCATGGCTTCCACCCCTACGCAGCTGTTCTTCTACTCTTCGTGTCCTTGTTAGGACAGACAGAACAGTCCCACAGGGGTTAGAGACATGACATTGTCTTTACTCCAAATTTGTAGGTTTCTGCTAAATTTTGAGCAAATTCCATACACGGGCAGCTGTATATGCGGCTGTTCGAATATAAGTTTGTAATTACAAAAGGAAGATATCTAAATGCATAAAATTCCGTGCACAGATTTAACGTCAGCAGTGTGGACACACATCAAAATTTGAGTTTGATCTAGCAAAGGTTTGACTATCTGATGGTCTATACTTTCAGAACATATAAATGCGATAAGTCAAATATATCGAATTCGGTATGCGATTGTGTGACTACAAATGCAGATCTGTGTCAATTTTTTGTTACAATTGATTGGGAAAAACGCGTCTGAAACAGATTCAATTTTCGAATACTGTCAAACGCATACCAGAGTTTAATCGCCAAAAAATTGCCAAACTTATAACAGATTTAATAAAAAGACTAAACTCAAGTAGTTGTCTGAGATACCATCTTTATTAGAGAGTATGCGAGAAAAGTTTGGGAAGACCACTCCCCTTGATTTTATAATAATGAAAACCAATGTAATTTGTCTGATATCGATAATCAAATTTATACATTTTTTAATAAAAATTTGGTAATCTGATTTCGTTGAGAAACAAAGTCAGAGAAGATCCAATAATTACCAAAACTTTATTACGATGCCATATAATACGGCCTTTCCAGTAAATCATTAAAATTTTGAATCCAGTACTTCAGTGTGGGATGTATAGGGGATTTTAATTCTTGGAACAAAACTGTGGATCAACTCTCCTTCGAAAAAAAGAATGCATAATAATTCAGCTTGAGTGCATTCTAACACAGCCTTTAGTCTTTGAGGTATACTAAGCCTAGGCAGCTTAGCAAAATCCTCCATCTTTCTTCAGGTATTCGAATTCTTTATCTATTCGGTTTTTCAATAAATGAGATTAGGCAGCTGGAATTGACGGCAAATACAAAAAAGAAAAACAAAATACAGCTGACAAGTAATAAATGAAACAAAGTATCTTTTAAATAAGCTACTTTATATCATTAAAATGATACAAAGTAACTTTAATACGATACTTTTTGTTATTATAAAGATACAAAGTATCCAAGAAAGAAATCCTTAAAATAAATGAGATCGTAAAGTAAGAATAGAAACCGGCTTTTATTTCATCAAAACCAAGGAACGAGGTTTTCAATTTAATACTTTGAAACACATCATTAGTGACCATACACTATATTGAGTAAAAACTGACTTTAAACTTGAGCAAATAATGTTTTTTTTTTATCCTCTTAATATCGTTATCGTGTCTTCCTACGATTTCTGTCTAAAAATAACATTAGCTTTAAAATAGCCTTTCCTTTCTGGTAACGGTATATTAAATCGTTGGGGAGGGGATAGATTTAAGAGTTTTGGTAAATGGCTTATCAGATAACATTAATATGATTTATTAATTGGATTAGTTAATATAATAAGTGCTAATTAAGAAATAACATTTCGTTATAATTTGAGATTAAAAAAATCTAGGTAATTTTTTTTACGCAAAAGTTTATAAGAAACTCCTGACAATTTTCTTTTCAATGTAAGATATTATAGCGTTACCTTTTCTGAATAAAAATAATTAGATTGCGAAGACCATATCATGTAGTTAAAGAGTTTATTAATAATTTTCGAAGTTTTTTAACTTATAAAAAAATAGCAGCTTTGAGGAGATGTAAAATAGTTTGCAATGAGCATTTACAAATTTATTGGTAAGTGTATTTCGTTCTGCATTATAAAACGAAACAAGCTCCATATTTTATCAGATTCGAAAAAAAATTTCGTGTTAAATCCATTAATGGAATTTAGTCATTTCCAGCTACGTTTCATTTATTAACAATTTAATCGCTTACTTTTCTTGTGTATTTGTTCACCATAGATTCGCAGATTTTTTAAAATTACAAGTTTCAATTTAAAATAATTTTTATTTTAATTAAGATAATGGCAAAATACTCTATCAAAATTCTGCATTATCGCATCAGCTTTATTTTAGTTGTATTGTTTTTAAAATTCATTTCGCTTTAAGAAAGAAAGAACATTATCGGCTTGCATAATTTTTTTTCCCTTTGTGAGAAATGGAATATCAAAAAGAAAATATGTTTGAACCAGCGTATATCCAAATTTATGAAAAAGGACGCAAAGAAATAATATCAAAGCCCTTTATTAATTAAGTACCCAATGAGTATTTCATATGAAATAAAATAAGTATCTGACTGATAAAACAAAAAATTCAATATAAATTCTAGCTTCAGAAATCAATTTAAATTTTTTCTCTTATATACGAATAATTGAAGCATTTAATCTTACACAAAAATTCAAACTTTACGTTTTAAACCTCCCTGAGACGAAAAACACATTTTTGGAGTTCTCTGTCCGTTAGTGTATACATTAACTCAATGCTTCAAGCTAGGCGACTAAAATTTGACTTATGAAATTATAACCAAATTTGTAGATTTCTGTCATATTTTGAACGAAATCCATTCAATAGAATTCTGTCTGGTTGTCCAAGTACAAGTGAACTTAGTAACTAACAAACGCAAAGAGCTAAGATTAAGACGCTATATATGTTTAGCATCTAAAATTTAGATAATCAGCAATTTTTAAGTTATATCCATCAGACAATAGTGTCTGTCAATATCATGTAAACGCAATAACTTAAATATCTAATTTGGTATGTGGTTTTATTTCTTCAGTTGTAGTTCTGTATCGAATTTTGTTTTCAGTCGATTAAGAAAAGAGGCGTCTAACATAAATTTATCTTTTTATTTTATGAAACAGGATTAATTTAGATGCCTTTTGATTACCTTAACACAGAAATCGATTATTTTTTATAATTCACACTATGGCTCTCAAGGTGTGATCTATATTAATGAAATAACGTAAGGAAATTAAATCAATGACAAAAAAATAAATTAAAATAAAAAATGAAATATAATAATCAAACAAATATTATTAATTATATTGAAGGCTGGTACACTTTCACTCCAAATAAGTAATGGAAGGTCATTAGCTCCTCTTTGCATGACCTGTATCTCCCAGTAGCTTTCAAACCTGTAGCTTGATGAAATATTCCCTGGAGAGCATGTTTAATCTCGATATGCATTTGAGGCAGTAAATTTTCATCAATATTTGAACTAATGGGGAAATGCTGTTTTGATTAAGCATTAGATTTATAATGTAAAGCATGCGCAGTATTATATATGCCTATTAGATAAACAATTTTTATAATATACCAGAATTATACAATGGATAGAGTAAAACACAGTGAAATTACTCGAAGTCTCCACAACTTCCTCTTACAAAAAAAAAAAAAAAAAAATTATATAATGAGACATATACTGAAGTAATATCGAACCTTACTTTATCTTCCTTCCATTTCACACGGTTTGGTAGTTATATAATTTGACTTCATGCTGCGACGATAGAATGAATAAAAATGGTGGCTTTATTCATCCTATCGAAATATAAGAGTAAGAAAGTAAAATCTTTGTACTATGAATTTATAATTTTCTCCCGTACAACTTCGCAAAGTGTAACTAATATCACTGAGCAAACTTTTAGGATATATTAGGTATAGACCTTCAAGTAATTTCAATCTCTACTATTAGTTCACTCTCCCTGTATAAATTTATTTTATAAAATGTATCTTAGCCATCCACTCAAGTTCAAATACATTTTTTAAACTTATAGTGGATGACACTTGATATCAACACAGTTTTTTAAGCATTATGTCATTAATTAAATGTAATTAATTTTTAATACTTTAAATAGAGTTTTAGCAGTTTGTAATGGAAATTTAAATCAAATGGCTGTAGCTCAGTCGGTAAAATACAAGGATTTCAGTATTTGTCAAGTGAAGATGAAGAATGCGAGTTCAATTTTTGTTATGAGAAAGTATAGACCATCATCGGCTTCATAAATTAGAAACGAAATATACATATATAAAGCTAATAAATAGTAACAAAAATAATAGTCCAACACCATATATAGAAAAGAAAATGGAAGATTGCAAGGAAATTCGCTTTCTATTTTGCCACCTAATATTGGGATTCTATCGTATGTATATACATATTTATATTCATTGTCATAATTTAATGAAAAGCGACTAAAATAAAAATTTTCTTTGTTGATTTAAATAAGGATATTACTATTAAAAATATTTTATTACTTTTTTTTGCAATAGGATAAGTATTTGAAAATCCAAATTTTGGCCACCACATATCACTTAATAGTAAATTTATGTGATTATATATTTAAAAAAATACTAGTTAATATACGCTACTTGTTGCTTATACGCTATGACCCTTTGACATCGAGAGAAAATTTTGAGAAACATCATAAAAGGTTTTGCCATCGTGTTTTCTATTTTCTACTTGGCTCTTTTCAGCTTTCTCTTTATTTCTGACTAGTCGCCTTAGGCGACCAGCTGGTTCGCCATGCGTAAAGCGTTATAAAATGTTCAATTAAATCACATATTCATTGGCCTTGAAGTAATTCCGGGCATTGATTGACCTGAAATTAATATTTTCTTTAAGATGATGGACGGAAAGTTCTAAAAGTACACCTTTGCCTAATAATATTCTTTAATTTTATAATCAGTCAGTTTTAACCATCGGTTATGCTTCCAAAATATTAAAAAAAATTTCGATGATGTTGCCAAAATATTAAATGTTTTTTTAAAGAAAGCGAGAAAGGGAAAAAAGTATTGAATTAATGATACAGATATTGCAAACGATTACATAAATATGCCATTAAGTCGGGATTCCAATGCATATCCTGTCTAAATTTAATCAGGTTTACCGTAAATAAAGAAGATTTATTGAGTTAATGATATAGATATTTCAAACGATTAAAGAAACCTTTGCTTTGTATTTATTTTTTAAAGAAAATATCACATTTTATATTTCTTTTATTTTATCCAGTCACGTGCTGAAAGTTGCATTTCTGTAGATTTATTTTGCGATGATAATTTTTTTTATTTAAATTTCCGGCATTGTTTCATTTTATTTTATCCAGTCACGTGATAAAAACATGGTTAAAATATTTCTTTAAAAATTCGTTAAAAATAGAAGCTCAAGTTATACATTAGAAGGCTAATTTTTTTAATCTTTAAATTGATGTTAAAATCCTGTTTATGCGATCATATTTTCGGAAGTTATAGCGGAAAAACGTCGAAATTTCGCTTAAATTTTAATTCAAATTCTAATTAAAAATTCGAAAAAAGGGCTCCGAGGTACACATTCCGGACCTCCAAGGTATACATGTACAAAATTTGGTAGCTGTAGGTCCAACGGTCTGGCCTGTAGAGCGCCAACACACACACACACACACATTGAGCTTTATTATAAGTATAGATTATCGTCTATTTTTTACGTTATTTATGCGGTTTCAAAGGTATTCAATTTTTTTATGTATCATTGCACTAAATAAAAAAAGGTTATTTTAAAACTCCATGATTAATTTAACCTTAACTGTGGCAGTTAAATTATCGTTTTCAATAAAATTCTTGTGTTCGTATTTCAAAAATTCTTTCATCTAAAATTTTATTCCATTCTTTTCAACCATGTGATCATCAGCAAATCGTATATCTGAAGAGTTTTATCTCTTTTTTTTTTCAATGATTCCTGTGATTCCACCTTGTATTATAAAAACGTCTTCTGTTCATCTGATTTTCTAAAATTCACCAAGCAAACTAAAAGAAACGCCTTGTACGATTATTTTATCTTTTCAGGAGTTAAACAAGCACCCCTTTTGTCAAAAATCTTCGGTAAAGAGACAATAAAGTTTTCATAAAGTTCATGACTCTAATAAAATCGTCACTCATAATTTAAAATAAATGCATTTGCGTTTCTCAACTTATGATCAATAGTTTAAAAGTATACCTCCAATGCCAACGTAACATTTGCGATTAGAATCTATGAAAATAAAGAAACGAAAAGTTTCAAATGTGAAAATCATATAAATAAATGAATAGAAATCAGCCATTTAAATAGGAATTTAAACAGTAGAGTTCCAATTGAACTTAGTTTGAATAGTATATTGATTCCATAACCATTACAGGTCTGGCTGGTATATTCCTGAATACATCGTAAAATACTTCTGGGAATCGAATAATACTGTCATTGATCACTGGAGAGCTTTCACATTGCCTGAAGTTGTTAAATGCTTTGAGCTCTCTAAAGATGAATTAGATGAACTTATGGGAGGAAATCGCTATTGTTTTCACAAGGAATGTGGTGATGATGGTATTTATAGGCCTAAGAAATGTCAACAGCCTGGGGTACAGTGCGCTACACTTTTAGCTGACTTTCCAGGTAAGGTTTATGAGATAAGTATTATTTAAAGGTTTTTAAAGAAGTTTTTGGCTCCAATTTCAAAAAATAAACCTGATGTGAAAAATATAATATATAAGTGTTCTCTGTTGCAGAAATTCAAAGTTCGAAAATTTTCTAGCTTCATAAAGCATTAATAAGTATGATCCAAAAAGAAATGATTAAGATTTAGGAACATAATATGCGTTTTTTACATTTGTTTTAGGTTTTGCTTTCATATTTACGTTTGAAATTCAAATGAAAATAATTATTGGAGGAAAAAAATATGCCCCTTCAGGAACTACCTTGAACATGTTAAAAAAATGTGTTTTTGCGCTGGCTTCCTCGTTCTACGCGTAATAATAATTTTTTGGTTGAAAAATGTTCAACCTGTGACGGGAAACACCACCGAAAGATGGGGTAGTTGCATAAGTAAAAAATCTTGTAGATATTTTCGTATCAGCTAAGGGGAGTATCATTGATTACAAAAACTACATTTTTATGTTCCTTGATAAGTTCAAATTATGTGGGAAGTATGATATAAATCGTATTCATGGACTTTTGGTTTAGACTAATAATTTAAAAAAGTTATTACGTTTTATAACTTTTTCGAAAAAAACATTTTCAAAGGTTCCATTTCTAATAATTCCGCAAATTATTCGTTTGCGTCACTTGATGTAAACGGCTACGGCATATACTTAAAAAGAAATTTGACATAGAAATTATGGATTTAAGTCAATAAATCTGATATACACTGATGGAAAAAAAAATCCCAACACCAAGAAAAAATTATTGTACAGTAATGAAATTTTAGGAATACATTTGTCTAGGTAACATATTTAATTGATTAATGTTTCAAGATCACAGGTAGAGCCATTTCAAATGTGAAATGTTGGTACATTAGTAACCGGTGTAACCGCCACAATTTTGAATGCAAGCATGCAAACGTGCATGCATTGTGTCGTACAGGTGTCGGATATCAGTTTGTGGGATGGAGTTCCATGCCAGTTGCACTTGGGCGGTCAATGCAGGGACGGTTAATGCTGGTTGTGGATGACGCTGGAGTTGTCGTCCAATGATGTCCCACACGTGCTCGATTGGAGAAAGATCTGGTGATCTAGCAGGCCAAGGCAACATGTCGACACTCTGTAGAGCATGTTGGGTTACAACAGCGGTATGAGGGCGAGCGTTATCCTGTCGGGAAACACACCCTTGAATGCTGTTCATGAATGGCAGCACAACAGGTTGTATCACTAGACTGACGTACAAATTTGCAGTCAGGGTGCGTGGGATAACCACGAGGGTGCTAATGCTGTCATACGAAATTGTTCCCGAAACCATAGCTCCAGGAATAGGCCCTGTGTGTCTAGGCCGCAGACAGGTCACTAGCAGGCGTTCACCTGGCCTCCTTCTAACCAACAAACGGCTATCACTGTGACCAAGGCAGAACCGGCTTTCATCAGAAAACACAACAGATCTCCACTCCGTCCTCCAATGAGCTCTAGCTTGACACCACTCACGTCGCAAACGGCAGTGGTTTGGAGTCAGTGGAATGCACTGTACAGGGCGTCTGGTTCGGAGCTGTCCTCGAAGTAACCGATTTTTAACAGTTCGTTGTGTCACTGTGGTTGCAACTGCAGCTCGAATTTCAGTTGCAGACGCAGTACGATTAGCCACAGCCATACGCCGAATACGACGGTCTGACCTCTCAGTAGTACCACGTGTCCGCCCAGAAACTGGTCTTCTTGAGGCAGTACCTTCCCTTGACCACTGCCCCCAATACTCATGCACAGTGGATACATTCCTGCCAAGTCTTTCAGCAATATCGCGGAAAGAAAACCCACTTCTCGTAGCCCTACAACACGACCTCGTTCAAACTCAGTTAGCTGTTGATAATGGCTTATTCGTCTTCTCAGAGGCGTCCTTGACTAACATTAACCCACTACGTAAAATCTCAACTGTAAATAACGATCACGAACCTTACAGCGCTTATATAAAGCAAATCTCATTTGCATGTTCATAGTGTCGCTACTAGCACCACACTTACTCGCGTAGCTCGAAATTTGAATCTACGTCATCTTTCAGATGTATAAACACACCTACCAAATTTCGTTTATCTAGCACAGCTTCTTCCTAGTGTTGGGATTTTTTTTTCCATCAGTGTATATTCATCGAAGGACGTTTACATATTTTTATAACAATTTCGGTGCTGTTTAATTAATGTTTCAATTTTAAAGAGATTTTTTTTAATGATTAATTTGATATACATTTACCTGAATTCTAAATCTAAATCTAAATCGTTATTTCCATAATAGACTTTCCGTCATATTTCAAGACATATTGATTTTCTTTCATCTTCTATTACTTTCCAAAGTCTATCAAACGTGATGGGTTTTCACTTAGATAGAGGTCTTTTGAACAGACCAAAGACATAATAGCCACTTTGTTAAAATAACAGGGTATTTTGCAGGAATATGTTAAAAACGTTTCTTGATCAGGTACAAAACCTGATACGGGTATTACGTTCAACTAAGCAATACTTTTATTATCTATTATCATTTAAATAAGATTTATTTAAATTTTAGTTTTAAAGTTTTAATAAAATCTGATTAATTAAAAATTATTTTCGAAATATTTAGTATCGACATATTTCTTTATCGTCATTAGTTAAAAAATTTAAACATGTTAGTTAAAATAATTCTCTATAATCCTGTTCATAAGATATTACTTAAGAGTTTAAACTATATGATGTTATAAGTAGAACTGATTTTTTTTCCAAATTTTTTTACAGCTTCGAACTTTTTTACAGCAACTACAGATTTAATTTTTTTACAGCTTATCAATTTTACTTATAACATCATACAGTCTGTATGATTTTATAAGTAAAATTGATTTTTTTTCCTAAATTTCTTTGCAGCTTCCAACATAGAACTTCTGAAAAACGAAATAACAAATTTAGGTCTTCTGGTTAACATTGCATGGATTGGTGCACAGCTGAAAAAAGTTGTTGAAAGCCGAACTACAGCTCGGAAGTATACTTTATTTTTTCACAAAATGCCAATGGCATTGAGCAGCATAGAAACATTTACCCACGTTTCATTTCCCAACTGCGAAGATGGAGATTACAAGTCCTGCGATTTTGAAATCAACCAGCTAGAAAAGGTAAGCTTTATCTAAAAAATACTATTCTTTTGATTTTTTTTAAATCCAATCATGGAGTCTCAGCCCAGGCTTATGCGATACATCTCAAAAGCGCTGCGCCAGTTTAATTTTTGAATCCTTCATATGAAATAAAGTGGAATTAGATGGCATGATATAGTTAGGTTTGTGATGTAGTTGGGACGTCCCATGAGCTGAATTCATTAACGTCAAATACCAATGACATGAAATTCAACTTTTAATTTGTGGTATTTGAATATCAAAGAAATAAAATAAAAATATTCACATTTCTTGAAAGAATGATTAATTTTATTCTTTTATAATAAATCTCATATTCAACATCAATTCCAGTAGTTTTGGTTAAAATTATTTAGCAATATCGAATCACTGCTCGGAGATTAAATTTGGAAAGTTTTTGATAAAGCATTTTAATGGGTATGAAAAATATTGATCTGCTAGCTGGTACCAGACGCTTTTCTGCCACAGAAGAAATAATCCTGGAAATTTCGTTTGGAATTTGAAATAATTATATTGTTTAATTAAGAATAATAGGAAGAATCATAGTTTTTGTCGGCAACGAATACATTCATTGAAATTGAAGGATATATAAAGGAGAAGAATAAATAGTATTTTTTCTATTTTTATTATTCTATTCTACAAAAAAAAATAATCATTTTTATATATTAGATTTGTATATTCTTTTAGAATTGTAAAGCTTGGTGCTCTTTCAAAATGGTAATGAAAGAAACTATTTATTGAATCTCGTGATTCGTTTCATATTCGTTCACAATTCTCAAATTTAATTTTAGAAAATGTGATTAAAATATTTTTATTTAAAATGGATTAAACGTAGAAAATATATTTATACCATAAAATCATTAATATAGTTTAAAAGAAAACTTTTTGAGAGCTAACATGGAACAAAATGATTTGTACTGTAATATTTTCGGTATTTCGGTACTGTATAATTCTCTCTCTCTCTCTCTCTCTCTCTCTCTCTCTCTCTCTCTCTCTCTCTCTCTCTCTCTCTCTCTCTCTCTCTCTCTCTCTCTCTCTCTCTCTCTCTCTCTCTCTCTCTCTCTCTCTCTCTCTCTGAGAGAGAGATAATTTTAATTGTCATACAAAAAAAAATCCTGCATTTTCAGAAAATATCTATTGCCTTAATCGTATGCAGGAATAATTTCTTGGTAACCACCATTGATGTTAGCAACTGTTGAAAACGGTAGGGATTTTTATTTACGGAAGAAATGGAAAACATTTATGGCTTCTTTCTTTCGGTGCTTCACTTAAAAATGAACTTTTCTAATTCACTTGTTAACCTTTGCATTCAAAATCTTTCTCTCGGTTTTGTTCGTTTCTAATTATTAATTCCTCTAGTGCCTTTAAATCTGCATTGTCAGATCACTTATTTTTGGAAACTTAATTTAAAAAAAATATTGTTTAAATATTGTTTTCTTATTGAAATTCGTTTGTTTTTTGTATTTTGAACATTTCAATCTTGAACAACTTCAACCAGAAGATTGTATTCAATAAATTTGCTGCTTCGAATTTCATGAAATATTTTTTAAGCATTGATAAATCATCTTTTGGTTAAGTAAATTTATTTGAGGGAATATTTTATTCACATTTGTTGACCGAATATCTTGGTATCCTTTTTGAAAACAGTGCCATAAAATATAATTTCAAATATCAAAAATCGCGCAAAAATTGATTTGCATCCCTTTTATAAATTTTTTACTTATCTACATTTTACAGTTTTACACCGACTTTTTACCCAAATTAATTATAAATAAATCCAATGAAAGCAAAATCAAATAACGAACATTTATTAGAACACTAAACAGCTGATTTTTAAAATTTATTTTTTGCATTTTAGTCTTCAAATCTATTGTTTCTCATACGAAATCAATTTAAAAACTGATTAACAAATAATCTGTTTCTGAAAACCATTAAACATTAAAATTCTTATTAAGAACTAATTATTTATAATTGAAAATTTTAAATATTTTGTTTCCATCAAGGATATTTTTAAAAGCACAAAATTTCAATTCTTTAGTACAACAAGAAGCGAATAAAAATTTTCTTACAAATTCCACCTTTACTAGCATGCAACAATCAAAATTTAATAAAACCGCTTTGAAAAAACATGTTTTAATTATTTCAATAAAAACTTTAAAAAAGGTTTTAAGAGCTTCATTTGAAAAAAAAGGAAAATGATCAAAGTAAATTTTTAATATTCGGCTTTTTATTGTACGTAACTCCATCTTTTTATAAATTTATCCAAATCCTCAATGGTAGATTCCGACATTTTATAATTTTAAAAGTTCTATTTGGTGAAAATGTAATGTAAATAATAAAATTTGATACTGTATCGACGGTTTTTAAGGTAATAGTGCAAAAAATTCCTACTTCAGAGACATTACATAAATAAAAATTTAAAGTTTCTAAAATCTTTATACTGATTGATTCGAAAACTCGGTATATTTCTTCATGCTTTATTCCGTTTTTCCCCCAATTCCATAGTAATCGTATCTAATATAGCAAAATATGTTTTTAATGCACTATTTATGATTGACAGTTTTATAAAAGTGTTTGCTCATACCTTTTTTTAATTAAATTATATATATTATAGTAGTTGCATGACAGAATTGATGAAACTTTTTAAATTAATACTACGATTTATTTCACTAAGGAGTAGGTATTTTATGTAAAAAAGCGATGATTAAACTGATGTCCGCTTATATCGCAATATAAATGCAGAAATGTCCAAAACTTTTCCGTTCGGTGGTTTTACTATGAGATTTTGAAAGGTATTTCTTATGTGGGCAAGGGAATTTTAGGTATCTAAAACAATGTTGAAGGCATTGATTTTTATCCTTTGCTAATAGCGTGAGAACCTGCTGAATTCGGCAGTTTTACAGAGCGTGTGCAGAGTTAAATAAAAAAAGTGGTGATTGGATCAGGAAATGAGAGAACATTTCAGAATGAAGTTAATATGAACTTAATTAAGATAAAATTAGGATTTAAATTAAACTAAGAGATATCATTATATTATTGTACAACTTTCAGATTTCTGATGATTCTTTGTTTCAGATAGTATGGTCCAAGATCAGAACAAATGCACCACATGCCTATCACGTTCTAAAGTCCCTGTCATTTGAGCAAAGTGCATATATGAAGCTTTTGGAACGTTACATGCTGGGTCGGAGTCGTGGTTTTAGTATACAGGATATAGCTTGCGCTTGGATGAGACAAAATATTTATGTCTGGGACAAATGGATTCCGGATGACAACAGAAACAAAGCCAAACTTTACATTGGAGGTATTTTCCCAATAACCGGAGTGTACTATCAACAAAGCGGTGTTATAACAGGTACGTTTTCTTAATATTCACATTTTTAACTACATCATTTATTTTAAATGGTGATTATAAATTTAAAATACCCAAGAAATTCGGGTACCTACTCTCCAACTCCCATGTTTTGCTTTTTATCACCTTCACCAGAATGGATCGATTGCTGTAATGTCACAACACATAAATATAATTGCATGCCGTCTAATTTCTAACTGCGCGTCGTCTCATGCTGTCGTGTAACTTCACGTTATTCTTGAAAGACGAGTGAGATAATAAAATTTATCTTTTAGTCGCTTAGCAACTTTCATATATAAATATAAAGTAACAGCATTAAGTTATTGCCGATATTCAAGAAAAGCACGAGATACATTAAATTTTAAATCTGTATGTTCATAGAGCGCAATTGGAAACACGTCTGTCACTATAGACTTTATTTCTCTAGTAAGGACATTATTAGATTATTTAACATATATAACCACATTATGACTACAGGGCAGTAAATTTAAAGCAACGATATACCAAAGCAAGTAATATAAGTTACTTATTATTAGTATTTACAATTAATATAAATATAAATATGCATATGTCAGAATAACTATATTAAGTGGCAAAATAGAAAGCGAATTTCTTTGCAATCTACCATTTTCCTTCCTATATACGGCGTTGGACTATTATTTTTTTGTTTTTTACTATTTATTCGTTTTTCTCCCCTTCTTTTTTCCGTTTCTAATTTATGAAGCTTATCATGTGTTATGATTTCTTGTCTCAAGAATTCAACTCGCATTCTTCACCTCCACGTGAAAAATACTGAAATCCTTACATTTTGCTGATTGAGCTACTACCTGTCGATTTCAATTTTCATTACAAACTTCTAAAACTTTAATGTATTAAAAATTAATTTAATTAATGAATTAACATTTGAAAAACTGTATTAACATCAAGGGTAATTCACTGCAAGTTTTTAAAAAGTGTATTTGAGTGGATAAATCAAGTATTTTATTAACTATTGAACATTTGAACAAGATACATAAATATATAGAGAGAGAATGTGAACTAATATTAGGAATTGAAAATTATAAGTTCATTTAATATATCTCATTTTTTTATTAATTAAAATCTAGCTGAAAATACCATTATTAAATTTTTTATGGAAGAAATTTGTGTCAGTGGTACATGCTCAAGTGTTAATCATTAAATACGCCGAGCTATTTTTTGAAATACATTACGCATTTTGTATGAAGAAAAAGAATACCATCTGGAGCAAGCACTTAAATAATAAAGCTTGCTCTGAGCTTTCGAAGTGACGTAAGTCGTTTTTATTGAGCTGAAAGTTGGACTGCTAAAAAAAAGAAATGCAATGGAAGTTCTAGCATTTTTTTAAAAGTCTGTTTTCCAAATTTACTATTTCCGTTTTGAAATACCATCGATTACCTACAAAAGGACGTGGTGAACTGAATTCTATGAATAATTAACAAAATAACAGAAAAATAACTCTAATCAACACGAAAATATCCGACAAATTATTTACTGTAAATGGTCTGCACAATGTAATTAAGTCATTAAACTAACGCTGCTTTGTCAATTATGGCTAAATGATAGATGTTTTGTCATAACACTAGTTGTTTTGCCATTTCTTTATACTTTTTTATTAGTGGTTGAAGTTTTTTAACAGCATCATGTAATTAACAAAAATGATTAATAATACAGAGCTCACAGTGTATGTGTATGAATATGTAAATATATAATATTTAAAAATTAATTCAAGCAAAAGCTGAGCTCATCTTTAAAAAGTGTAAAATGAATACAGATTGTAAAAAATATTGGTCGATAGTTGCTTAAGATAGCAATGTATTTTCCAAAAAATGACATTTTTAGGAATTAAAAGGCGTGCAGTTGTTTCAGGATTTATTTTAGTTCCGATCAAATATCGTTATTTATACTTATATTCTAAAAATCCAAGATTTGCGTAATTTTTATTTCATATTTATGCATTAAACGCTCACGAGGATTTTAAATATAAATAATTTGGTCCCATCCAAACTTACAAATTTTCTTTTCATAAGTAATCCAATACTCTAATGGGATGAATAATTTTAATAATATCATCTAATATTATGATTATGTTAAAAAAAACTTGTACGTAAATCGTTTTAAAGTTTATATTTTCGAATGACTTCTTTTAAGATAATCGATATCGGTATAATAGACCTATATAGTGAATTACAACAAAGTGATTTTTCTGTATGCATCAAACTCAGATAAAAAAAATTACATAGTAAATCTGATAAGACTATTCAGCCTATTAAATCTCGATATATTTTTAAAAAAATAGAAATAAAATCTCTTCTCATTCGTTAAAATCTTTTAAGCTTCTTTTCGTAATAAACTGATATTGGATCTTTGTGGGTATATCTACATATTTAGTTAATGAAATTGAAACATGGGATTGTGCAAGAAAAAATCCGTAGTTTCAAAATGTTACATATATTTTACTCTGCAAATGTAATGTTATTTTCATGTATATAGAAAAAATTCAGTGCTTGATTGATTTTTAATCTTATATAAATTTTAGCTGCTGAGATGGCCGCTAAAGCAGTAAATGACAATGAAACCATATTAGCAAACTATAATCTGACTATATTAGTACAGGATGGACATTGTGCAGCTGACGAAGTCATGAAAAGTTTTATCAACTATGTTACAAATGTCACTTATCACACGATGGTTGGCATTTTAGGTAAGATTTACTTCATGAAACTGACTGAATTTGCTTATATTAATTCACTACAAAATTGTTTGACTACAAAACAAATTGGTTCAATTTTTAAAGTAATTACAATGATTCAGAAAAGAATTTTCAAAGCAAACTTTTAGAAAAGTTAAATTACTTGAAAATAAATCAGAATCGTAGTCAAATGAGACCGGATGCACCGTCTTTACAAAGTAATGGGCATTCGAGTTCCTCCCAGTTCAGTAAAAGTTAGGTGAGACATTGCCTAGAATTGCTTAAGAGCCCTATAACTCTCACTTGATAGTTTTGAACAGATGATGTTCCCGAATAATTTTGGAAGAAGTATTGCTAAGGCTTTTAATGAAAGGCCCTACAAAAGTTGAGTCATGAGATGTGGTATTATTACCCAAGCTTATATTCAGCCATGACGGTCGTTAATAATATGTCTTTTGGATAACAGTGAATCCATTATTCTGGCTTCAGTTATGAGCAGGTACAGTCGTCGGATTAAAATACCTTGACTGCATAATATTTGAAAACGTTAATATATAAGAGCATCGGAAGTAATGCTGCTGTTGTTACTCAAGCTAGGTTACAGATCTTGCAATATTTTCGCAATTTTTTTCATCTATTTTGTCAGGCACTCTTGAACACAGCTATTCCTTGTGACTCATGACTGCTTCTCTAGTGATTCATTTCATAAGATTATTATTAACCGTTAACTGGAGAGGTGAAAATTTAGTACCTAACTGGGGAAGTGCGGTCTACGTGACCGCATTTCATTCACATTCAAATTAAATTTTCTAATGAAAAATGTATGAAAAACTACCAATACATAATACAGAGATTGTTCTTGATATATAGATATGCTTTAGAAATTTTTTAAGATATATTATCATTGAAAAAAGTAAATGTGTCGAAACATATGTTTTTTTTTTCTCAAATTACGTGTTATTATGAATAATATTCTTGAAAAAAAATATTACTTTTTAAAGCATGTTTATTATTACAATATATAAAGGTATAAAGAAAATAATGTAATTTAAAATTCAACAATTATATGAAAAATAAATTGACAGTGTTTAAAATTGGCCCCTTTTTTGATTGGCTTGAGGAATTTTCCTGGCACTATTTTCTATGGCATTTTAAACATAAGGTTAAGAACTAGCATAAAAACCGACCTATAAATTCTATATATCTCTCTCTTGGTATATTAATATATTTTATAATTTTTTTCAAAATACATTATCACTAGAAAAAAATAATTATGTTTGAACATATATATCAGAATCAATTGAATGCGAACTTTAATCAAAAAGTACTTTTTTACAATTATCCTTATCACTAAAATCTCTTTTTGCTTCATTAAAAAGTGTCTGGAGCACTGCTTCATAATAGGATCAGTAAATTGGATAATATTTCGGGGCCCAAATTTTAGCGCCATCTGCTAAGCCTTGTTTGTCATTGGGACACTAACAGGGAGAGACGATCTTAGAGATTGCGCTCAAAGAAAGTACTAATTTTTTAAAGCATCTACTGAAACCGGTTGAAAAGGCTTACGTGTATTGAAAGTCACAAAACAGCAAGCGAATCTAAAGGGTCGATTCATTCAATTGTGCTAAAAATAGAATAGGGGTGACTGAAAGTTCATCACTAGTGGTCTCACAGACCAAATGTCCCCAGTTAAGGGTTAAGTCATTGTTGCTTACTTTTCACATTCTCTGCGCAGCATCACATTACGATGACATTTCTAACCATGCAGCATTACGTAGATTCCAAAAAAAACCGACTTTCCAAAAGTTCCTTCATGATATAACTGAAACACTATGCGTAGTTAACATATTTCTCTAAATTATATATTTCCGTTATTTACTCATATTACTCTGAACAATTCTAGTAAGAAAAATTAAGTTTATAAGCGTCTTTCATCTGATTCAAATGCTCTTTCCAATAGTAAATACTAGGACCTCGCCGTCTGATTACCTATCTCATCAAAATAATCGAGCATTTATTGATATGGCAGCTAAAACCTTGGTTGAAAACAAAAAAAAAGTTTATTTAAAATTTTAAGATCATCTAATATCAGCTGCAATTTTCATCACTTTCCTTTTATCTGACTTTAAAAGAAAATTGCTCACTTGAAACTAAATTTTAAATTTACGGATACTTCACTGCATGAAATAGTGGCCTAAATGGAGGAAGAAAAAAAAAAATACTCGGAAAAAAAAGAAATTAGGACTGCAGAATTTCTCAAGTCTGTATTCCTTGCATATTATATTAAAATTAATAAAGTCACTTTTATACTTTTGTTACCTGTAGTTTAGGTACTTAACTTGCAAAAAAACCCAACGTTGGGAATTAAATGGTTGATTATACTGGAATTTGTCTACAAATTAAGATTTATGATTGAGAATTAATTCAATAAATTAAATCAAAGAAAATGTAATTTTGTTGTATTCAATTAAAATTTATTTTAGGTCCTGCTTGTTCAGACACAGTGGAGCCAATAGCTGGCGTTGCGAAACATTTCAATACAATTATATTGAGTTACAGCGCTGAAGGTGCCCTATTCAGTAATCGAGAGAAATACCCATATTTTTTTCGAACAATTCCAGAGAACAACCAATTTAGGTGAGAAAATACTCTAAGTTTAGCAACAAATTTGGCTTTAATTTCTGAATTATTGTTTCAATTTGCTAATATTTTTATTGCAGGTACGTTTACTTAAAATTATTTCAAAAACTAGGATATACACGAGTAGCGGCGCTGACTGAAGATGGCCAAAAATATCCAGAGTATCTATCTTATCTACAAGATTCAATGCAAAATCATGGAATGACATTTCTAGTGAACCGAAAATTTCCAAGAGACAGAGAAACTCTAGATATGACACCGTATTTACAAGATTTAAAGGATAAAGGGGCCAAAATAATTATTGGGGATTTCTTTGATTATGCTGCTAGAGCTGTTATGTGCGCTGCTTTTAAATTGGTATGTATATACCACATAATCAATAGATTTTTTTCAGACTTCTCATTTTATTCTTATAGGAGTTAAATTCATATAAAAATAGCATTTTTGATTGTTGTCCATACTTATCGCCACAGAAAAGAATTAGCATATTTTAAAAAAGCTATATGAAATTGAACCCATACAATATCTTCTTTTTACAAAATATATTAATTTCTTGAACTAGGAATAAAAAAGCCTGTATCATTGGAATCTTTTCTTGTCATTAAGATCCTATATTAATTGCAAACCGCAAGATAGCTGTTGATAGTTAGATTTCTTTAAATTATACTTAATAACCAATTCATAGTCTACAATAAATTCAAAGTCTACAAGAAATATATCGATTCTAAGGTTCAGCACAATAACAAGATTGAATTAAAAATTGCTTTCGAGAAAGTATCAGTAAGCGCACAAGGATATAATATTTTCACGATTAGCTGAACTTCAATTAAGCTTAAATTTAAAATTTTCTTTCTGAAATCTTAACTTTTTATATCTTTCCAGTATAATTGCTTCAAAACATTGTTAAAATCTGAAATTCCATTTTAGTTGGAATTACAGCTTTGATTTTTTAATGCATTAGATCAAGAATTCGAAAACTGTTCACCAAATATTGCTTAGAACATTTATTTATTACTGTTATTACAATTAACTAATTTTTTTTCAAATAGCTTTCTCACGAATTGAGAGAATTCAGCAACCCTAACAAATACATTCTTGTATTTAATTCGTAACATTTGGCGAAACTTCTAAATGGAATTTTTAAGTCTTCTTAAAAAGTATTATATGGCTTAATGCAATTTTGAGTATAAGAGACAAATTTAAGACTTTTTTACTGACTTAATTTTTGATGAAAAAGGAATGAATGAAATCTTTTCATTTTCAGGCTACATTGTTTTCTTAAGTTGTGCATCCATGTTTAGTAAAATTACCTTTTGATATTTTCAGGGTATGACAGCAGCCAATGGGTATGTATGGTTCCTTCCAAGGTGGTTTAATTCGAATTGGTATGATACAGATAATTTTCATTCTGATGCACCGAACAGCTATGAGACGGTCGGATGTACCACAAAAGAGATGGTCGCGGCAATAAATGGTCATATGAGTCTTTCTTACAAATATTTTGGGGATCCAGACCAAACGATGCAGGAAGGTCAGAATGTTGGAGAATGGTTGCAACAGTATGATAGAGTTTCAAAAAGAGAGGTAAGTTTATATATTTATGAAAGAATATTAAAAGATTTTACTACAACAAATTTAAAAACTGATAATGGAAATTTTGCAGAATTCTTTATTCTTACGATTAATTTTAAATCTAAAACTAATTTTTACAAGTTACTACTTAATGCAACGAATTCTATTAAGAATTGTATATACATTCAGTTCAAATTTTGCTTCATCATAAAACACAAACTTTAATAATTATCTCATTTGAATAAGCAAATAGATCGGTTATTTATTTTTTAAAATGTGTCATAGATGGGATTTATAGCCAAAACTATCAAAACTCGGTAAAATTTATTTTTAAAAATGTTAAGCCACGGCAGAAATTTTTTTCATTGTATGCCTGTTTTACAATTGTAGGGCAGAGAAAGAAGTTTTTATGGTGGATATGCTTATGACGCTGTCTGGGTCTATGCTTTGGCTTTGGATGTTTTGTTTAAGGAAAACAATTCTCATGTTGCAACTCTTCATACCGCCAAAACTTCAAGGTATTGTAGTCAGATTTGTCTATTTTGTTTATCGATATATTGAAAACAATATAGTCATTCCTGGTTTCAAACAACGACCACAACAACTTAAACATAAATAAATATACAGGGTGATATGTGAAGCCCTTTTAAACATTTTAAACTCAAAATGGCATTTCATATAGCCAGGGAAGTAGCATTACCTATTATAAATAGACTGCTTAATTTACTGAGATGCGTTACAGCGTTCCTAACGATGAAATAAGAAAAATAAAATAACAAATTCAAGAGATATTGTAACATAATAAAAAAAAACGGGGAAAAGTTTCATGGAATTATCTTTAAAGTTTGCGGGGAACTTGGGATTACAATTATGAATTTTTCATGATTTTAAAAAGGATTTGTCTGAAATTGAAAAATCGATTCTCTGGTATTATCATACAGTTTTCCCGAGTTAAGCGATGATGAAGGGAAAGGTAAGCAGTGAAAAAGGCAAATAAAAATAATAAAAATACGAAGGGTACACTCATGGGTCCCCACCCATGAGTGTGCCCTTCGAAGAATACATTTTTCAATTTTAGAACGAAAGTTTTTTTTTTTCAAGTCACATAAAGCTCATAATTTTAATCGCAAATATATCCGCCAGTTTTAAAGATAACTTCATGAAACTTTTTCTTGTGTTTTTATTATATTACAAGAGGTTTTATTAACGTACATCTTTCAAATTGGACTTTTTTGCCAGATTTCCTTTATTTTGTGGAGTATTTTTGTAACTTATCCATAACGCCACTAGGAGAGCTGTAACCTATCTCAATAAATTCAAAATACTCGCTTTATTTTAAGTACACAGTATTTTCTTGGTTATGCAAGACTTTTTTCAAAATTTAAAGTGCTTAAAAGGACTTTATCTACCACCTGCAGAGAGTAACGACTCAGCATAAATCATAAGTAATACTATGACATAAGCTACTTAGAAAATATTTGAATTAATCTTTTCATTGAATTTGATGATTAAGTGCCTTAATACGTGCTGCTTCCGTTCCATTAAAAAGTGCTATTAATTCAAATATTTCCTCAATAATGCAGCTAAACGAGCTTTATTGTGATAATCGCTACACAATAATGCCTGTCATTTTTTCCTTTGAAACTGCAAACAGACTGATTTATTGTAAGTTTATGCTTTTTTCCGAGGAAATATTTAATTTTCTGTCATATCTGTCTTGCTGTAATCACTTATTGATATTATAATGGGATGAAAAGATTAAATGATTTGTGGAAAAGGTAGATTTTTTTCTTGAATTGTTACAGTTTGGTTTCAAATGAAATTTTCCCAAATTCCAACTTATCTAAAATGTCGAGTTAACTCCTGAAAATGGGTTTTAATCTAACATGAATATTGTAAGGACGAATTGTCAACTTAGAAATAAACAATGCTGAAAAAAAAAAAAGACTTAACAAGGGATTGAAATTTATTGAAGAACTGCTTTAAGCATAAGAATCCTAAAAAATTTTAATTTCAAAGCTACATATGAAACTTGTTGAATTCTAAACACATCAAATAACCAACATGTAATATAAAATCCTTCTATTTTTATTAACAGAAAACTATGAAAAATATTGAAGTGATGAGTTTGCAGATAAGTGTCCCTTCCACATATATACTCCTCTGTTTATCCAATCACCCGATTGTATTTCTCGATAAATGAATATCAAATAACTCGTATACAAGTGTATTTTTAAATACTTTAAACACATTTTCCCTAAATATGCTCAAAATTTAAGTTTTAGAATAGTATTAAGCACTTGATAAATCCAATAGATCTTACAAGATAGCGGACAAGAATAAAATATAATTTAATGCTAAAGTTAAAGAATCTATACTTGCCCAAGAAATTAAAAATAACGATCTTCCTCAAAACATGTGACATTCCCCGAGGATATTAATACAAAGTAAAAAAGTCCCAAGGATAAAACCTTACACTGCCGAATAATTTTAAGAGGAGCATATAATAAATACGACCAAGTTGCAAATGGTTGTCAAATACGTTGCACGCATTTCAAGGTTATAATACAAAAGAACACAATAAATTCTTAAAATTCTAAATTTAATTAGTTGCAATTTCAAGCACAAAATCTTAATCGATAGTCATTTCTATTTAGACTAAAAGATTTAATACTAAAGATATCTATAACATTTATAATTAATTAATCCAGATTGACTTTCGCCTCTCTATTCTCTTGGAAAATTCATCAAGAACTTCTTTAAAATGCTGAACCTTATCAATTAGAAACATTAAATATGGTTGAGTCTGACAGACGGTCTATAAATATTTAGCTCTATAGTTTAAAAAAATCCTTCTGCATGGAAAAGCATTTTCTTGATTTCAGTGTTGTCATCAATGCCACTAAGATTTCTTCTAGCAATGAATTCTGCAGGTCAGTATTCAAAGTTGGCTCATAACTTTTAAAAATCTTTGAACATTTAAAAATTATTTTTGTTCAAGTAAGACAAAGTTCAGTTTTGTATAGATTGAAGCTATGATCTTTTGCACATATCTTAATTGGCGTTTCTTGGATAAATTTACAATTAACCTTGAAGTTATTTTTTCTGCTGAATTTAAAACCTCACATTTAAAATAAATGGCCTCAAGTTTCTCGAGCCATAATATTCAGGTTATTATTTCAATTATTTCTTTTCAGTGTTTTTCTGTGTACGTGGGGAGAGTTGTTTTCTTGAAGAGTTGTTGAAAAAACTGAAGAAATTATCAATAGTAAACTGAACAAAAAATGAATTTCCAGTGTGAATTCGAAACTGGTTTGTAAATAAATCTGTGCGAGTCATGATAGTTTGAAAAATGCCAAAGCAGATGAGAATTGTTCTTCAACATCTGCAATAGATCTGATACTAGTTTTTCAATTGGGATATTTTAAGAATTTTGTAACTGTTTAAAACGTTTTTTAGTTCAATAACATTTTCATAAATCGCATTTGCGACCCGGATTCGAAATTCCAACAGTTCCGTCGACATTCGAAAGGCTCTTTTCCATTTCAAATTTAATAGTGAAAGTTGGAGAAATGATAGGGAGAAAAAACGTTGGGATTTTCGCTCACCGAAAAAAAGACGCACTTCAAAATTTTGAGAAGCTCTTTTCACCATAATTAAATTTAACTAACGAGCATAAAAGTAGGTAAAACGTGCATTGTGTTATAACTTTTTATTTGTGTAATCCACTTTTGTAGCTTCTCATTACATTCTTACTGTCATCTGTTTGGGATATAATTTTTTATAAGTTATCCTTCACTACTTATTTAATTGTACTAATATGCATTTTTCAACTGTTCAGCATTTTTATGAATGTGTCAAAGCAAAATTCGCAAAATATATCGAAAACTTTTTTTATTGTAAACGTAATGAAAATAACTTTGAGTTCTATCAGAAAACACTGTTTGGCGTGTGTGTTGGCTGGATTGCTCGATTTTTTCTCATATTTTTGGGTTTTATTGCACCCTGTATATGTCAATTAGTTTTGTATGGCAATATTCATTTTAACTAGCATCGCTGCATAACTGTCAAATTTCTTAAAGTTTTTTTTTTCAAAATTTCCATACTTTTCTTCTCTTAAAGACGACATAAATCGAGTCCATACGTCATCTTTAACACAAAATGAGGAAACAAAACGCTTTGTTTTTTACCATGCTTGAAACAAATTTAACTCCGAAATTTACATAGCCATTTCTAATTCCTTCTTAAAGATCTTTTGAACAAAGCTTTAATCCGCCCTAGAGTAGCATGTATTTTATATATTCAATGTTTATCCAAAAGAAAAAATGTGCAATTATACGACCTTTTTTTAAATAAAAGGTTTATAGTTTTTTTAGAAGTGATAAGTATCTACTGATCCCTTTATATAAAAAGTTTCCTCAGTACAGTATTTTAATTTATCTAAACATCTATTTCCGAAGAATGGGCTCTTTAGAAAAGGAAATGAACATTCGATAAACTGGAATTCGGCAGAGGTAAAAGAAGCAAAACTGAAATTGATAGACAGCAGAAAAAAAAAAGCAAAAAAAAAAAAAAAGTGCCGAGGGAGGAAACGAAGAATATTGGATGGGAAAGGAGGAAAAAAGGGATCACTTAGCGACGCTCCAAGCCCAGTCTGGTCAAATTACAGTTCAGGTACATGAAAATTCAAAGAAAGAAACGGTTCTTGGTCTTCACATAAACCATTCAGTGGTGTGTGCAATGCACTTTTATGGCTGCTCTCTACGCTTCTTTTGCTTGTTGATTTGTTTTCACGTTTCCACCATTTTTTTAATCAATTTATCAGAGAACTCTTAAAGTGGAAAAGTAGGAAAATTTGTTAAGGAAGGAAAAAAAAAGGAACTTTTAAAAGTAACTGGTTAATATATTAGGCGTTACTTATGATTTAAATCCTTTTATATAAAATACTAGCTGGTACCTGGTGGTTTGCTGCCGCAGAAGAAATAATCTTGGAAATATCGTTTGGAATTTGAAATAGTTATCTTGTTTAATAGTTATCAGTTTATTAATAGCTTAATATTGGAATTTGAAATAGTTATCTTGTTTAATAGTTATCAGTTTATTAATAGCTTAATATTGGAATTTGAATAGTTATCTTAATTAAAAATTATAGGAAGAATATTTGTTTTCCTGTCAACAGTGAATAAATTTATTGAAGTTGAAGAATATATAAAGGAGAAACATAAATAGTATTTATTATAATTTTATTATTCTATTCTACAAACAAATATTCATTTTTATGTATTATATTTATATATTCTTCTAGAATTGCAAAGCTTGGTGTTCTTTCAGAATCTTAAGAAATTATTTATCATAAAAAAGAAGGAAATTATGTATTGTATATCGTGATTCGTTTAATATTCGTTCAAAATTCTCAAGTTTAATGACAAAAAATGTGATTTAAAACATCTTGTTTTAAAATTGATTAAACATAGAAAATATATTTATACCATAAAATTTTTAATATAGGTGAAAATATAATTCTTAAAAACTAAGATGGTGCAAATTTATTTTTACAATGATATTTACTAAATTTTTATTAAACGTTTAGTTAATTTCAAACCTATAGGTTTGGTTCTCCTAAAACATTCTAGCACACTCTCTAATGAAACTATTACCCTCAGAGAAAGACTTACATTGCATTCACGTACAAGAACTCCGAAATATTAACATAGAGCTTGAATTTAGTATCTTTACTGAATCTGTTGTCTCTTTGGCCAGCTGTTTGGTGTCAATCCATGGTTAATAGATGTGGTAAATGGATCTAAAAATAATTTTTTTTATACTTTAGGTGATTGTATTATGCATATAACCATCCCGTAACTGCTAGTAATAGGCTGACAAAGTTTTATCGTAATCGGATGAGTGGTACGGCAGCGCATGCGAGACATACAAACATTCATATTTATTTATTTATATAGATTTTTAAAGTAAGAATTACTTTGCATAAAATATTGTAATAGGCAAAATTCTTTTATAGTCAAAAATCTATATACCTTTCTACATCTTTTACTAAAATTAGAATATCAATTGAAACAGACGATTCTTAAAAACCACCTACAGTATTTTTTTCCATATGCTATTAATATTTGTTAAGACAGTACTCAAAGTTTTGTTCACAAATGCAAAAGAATAAGAAAGGTTGTCTTCGTTTGAAAGGCTTAAGCTAAATTTTAGACATTGCTAAATCACTATTTTAAGACCAGTAAAATTATTGTCAAAATAATATTAAAATTAAAGAGAATTTTTTTAAAAAATATGGGCAGATTAGTTCAAAATACAAAAAAAAAGCCAAAATATGTTAATCTCTAATGGAAATTAATTTTTTTTTACTTTGAAAAGCTTAGCGTACTCTTTCTTCGGTCTTATATAAAAAGAGCACAAAACTTGATAGAATTCGATGCATTTTTTAAGGAAATTTGAAACATATATACATACCCACAATAAGTTCTCAATCTGTTAAGATTTTTGAGATCTGCAGCTTTAATGGGCTACTAGCCACTGAAATATTGTCCTCGCTGTATTTGAGAAGGATATTATACGAAATGCGAAAAATGCTTAAACAAAATATTATTTTATACCAATATTATACGAAATTTTCAGACGGCAATCCATTTTTGTTTAATTCAATAGTTAGTTGAAAAAAATGATCCTGACCGATCAAATAAGAGTAGAATTTCAGACAATTCTTTCATTTACAGCCATATATATATATA